>JAZHYW010015138.1:0-17075 GCA_037355805.1 Ixodes ricinus
TGGGGCGGACGAACTCACTGCCGAGCCCCGAGCCTTCTTCGTGGCTCGTCGCGCACGTTGCACGCCGGTGGCCGAACACGAGTTCTTTTTCGCGATGTGAACCGCAAAACTCACAAAATCGAATATCTCTTCTAACCATCAACTACCAACTTAGCTACAAATCGATAGCTTGTTTTTAGAAACAGTTCTGCCTTACAAATATTTGTTGCCTACGTAAGATGTTTCAACAGGATTCCCAGCTCGATAATCGCTCCCAAGACGCGATCTGTAAAGAGTGGCGAAACACAATTAAATATCTTGGCTTGAGTATTAATTTATCAAAAAATGTTGTACGTTCCGGAGAAAAAAAAATCCAAGGTGATTTACCTGCAAAAATCCCAAAGGCGGTTGGTACACAATAAATGTTATGTACTGTGAACAAACAAAACAAATTAAAATATTGGTTTACGCAAAAATAATTTTACCTTCGATTGGACGAAATAAGATATCAAACACTCACAAAGACAAAATATGATAGAAATGTTGTAATTGTGAGCCGTTTTTAAACTTATCAAAAGAAGCAAATAAGGATAAAAATAATCCACAAGACTTTTCGAGAGGATGAAATAGGACGAGCCGTATGAATTCAATAGCGATTGGATTAATGCAGTTATCCTTCTCAATTATACGAACTTTCATGTAGGTCCGACATGTCGTCGCATAATGGGTTAGTTTACAGGGGCGAATAAAAAAACGCAGCTCTATTCTTAGAATTAGCACACTGTTAGCCTGTTTTATCCAAGATGTCGTATATTCTCTTTTATTAGAACGTTATCTATATATAATGGGAAACAAATACCCAGTTATCCAAACTCACAGTTTCTTTGTTGCTTTGATGACGTCCCTTGTTTTTTAAATAACACTACATACTTAACGATACCCAAAATTATTGTTTTATTAATGTTGATATAAAAAAAAAACAAGAGTGAGGTGCCGTACAAACATTTTAAATATGTAACCTCGGAAACTGGAAACAAACTAATTTGTAAACATGTCGCCAATCACGTGATGTTTTGTCACGAAAGAAGAAAATAACAATATTGATAATTGTACTAATATCATAACTTCTCGAAATGGTTCCTTTTCTGGAAGTTATCAGTTCCTAGTTAACACTGATAACACATGGAAAGTACAGGCGTGGAATTAAAATTTCAAATTTAAGATTTTAACGTGTCAAACCAACGAAGGGCGTCTGACACGCCGCAGTAGGCCTCCGTCAGATTGCGAGAAAGCACAGGCGTGAGTTCGAGAGTAGGAAAGTGACACTTGTAATACACGAGTTTCCCTACAAACTAAAATTGTTTCATGTAAGACAAGATCACGCGCCTGCTCCATTATCTGCACTGTAAAGACTCGTAAGAAGGTATATAGGCTGTGTGCAAAAAGAAGCCGTGTAGCGTATTCGTGAGCAATCATCAAATTTCTTCCATATTGGAGGGTTCCCGTACCAAAAGTTTCGCCCGAGAGACAACAGTCCCGCCAAAGTGAAAGTCGTAAACCAAAATACGATGACCTGCTGCAAGCCCAGTACCAGACTTGATAAGTAATGCAAGTACAGGATTTCGTGTAATCCGGTATTTTCCCAAGTAATTTTGTAATTGCCACGGTACTTTTTGGGGCTGTAATTTGTAGTGTAATTTAGTTACAAATATTGATAACAAATTACTTCAATTACTCATTGCTTATAAAAACACATTATGAACATAAAACAGAAAATGGAGGCATGTGAGCAAGCAATTTAGCAGCATAAATATAGGAAAATTTCAACAATACAGAAGTCAGACTGAAGATGAGAGTCAAAGCAGAGGACACGATTTCTGTGTCCTCTGCTTCAGCCGGCCCACTGCGCTCCGACACCCTCTGCTTCGGGTGTCGGGCGCAGTGTCGACGTGTTGTGTTTATGTCGGTGCTGTGCAGCCACTGATGGTATACCGTTGTCTGCGATGTAGTAGGGTTGCTGTCTACTCGTGACAGTCGGTCATAGCGAGCGCAATGTAGACTCGTTCTTTTTTTTTATAGACTGCAAATATCGCTAAGCGGCCCAGGTCTCCCGCGCGGTTCAAAATAGTTCGCTCGGAGTTATTTGTCCATATATAAAGTTCGGCATTCGTTTTTCCGTCTAGTGGCTCCGACGTAGCTACCGACGCCGCCGACCGCCAACGACGCGCGTACGCAAATTCCTTGCACGTAGCTACGTCTGCCGCTTGGAGACTGCTTACTGTGTATAAAACACATCGAACGAAAACAAACGTGCCCTGTGTGCTCTCAATTTGGCTGAAAGGCGCGCGGCTCGCTGGGCTCGTCTCTCACCTGTTCTCGGCTGCTGGCCGCCATGTTTTATGAGGAGCACGCGCAGCCAGCACGCTCAGCCGTGTTTAGCGGAAAAAAAACACGATGTATCATGTTAAGTTTACATGTCACCTCATGTGTAGATGAATAACATGGCTGCGTGTAAAACGAACACGTTATGACGTGTCCGCTATGGGACAACGGTTTGCACGTCTGGGCGTGTTATTTTTTTCTAACAGTGTAGTTGGATACATCGAACGGGACCCAGTGTAACTTTCCCCGAACTTTCTGCCGGTTGGGGTCCACGGGGACGCACAGCTTTCCCTTCAACGTGGCCGGCCAAGCTGGTACATAGCAGCCGTTCTTTCGCTGCCGCACTTTTTAGGCTGCAGAGCCAAACGTGTCCCATTTGGCACACATCTATCCCTGCTACATCCTTACGAAGGTCCGCTTTTCCAAAGCGCTCTGATTGAGGTCGGCTATCCTTATTGGCCTGGCACTTACATCGCAGTGAAGGTAGGGTTGGTATTTTCCCTTGTCTCCTGCCGACAACGTTGGCAGCACGATCCAGTAGCCGGCAGGGATGCAAAAGGCCTGTCTCCACGGCCGGCGTCGGCCGTTATCACCTCGCTAATCAGAGCGAGCCATCGTGTGTCCGCACTCTTCGACTGCCGAGCGCTATCTCGGCCACCGATCCCGCTAGAAAAAATTGCTCGGCTTATGCATCAGGCAGTCCCAACCATTCGCAACGCACCGACGGGCCTCTGTTGCTGCGCAGGCGCACAACCACCAGCCTACAGGCTTCTTGTCAAAATTAGAGCTAATTTGACAAAATGTGCATAGCTAACCTAGCCCACCAGATGTTCTATACCCCCAACCAGCGATCCGCCGGTTTCGGCACCTATCGCCGTCTACACCATTCGCCTTATGCGGTCGCTCCCCTTCCCAACCCAGCAATGGTTGACCTGTGGGGACAACAAGTTCGATAATGCATCCCCTATGGTTTGATTTCCTGCCCAATAGCCACTATTGTCATACCGTGCTTCCGTGAGCTATATTTTGCGGGAGAATGATCAGCTTATGCTAACGACAGGCTATTACGGATCGCGTGAGAATATGGTTGGGGCGGCTATGTGCCATGTTACCCTAGATTGTTCCACGAACTTTAATAATTTGCTGTATTAGCCCTGAAACGATGCGGGGCGCCTCCTAGCGCCCGTGCATCTGTTTACGTCATGCCCCTGCATGACGTAGAAAAAGGATTACGTGCCGCTTCTGTGCTTCATCGGTAGCATGCAGGTTGACTTGGTAGCATTGATGAATTGGCTAGTTGGTAGTTCATTTCGACGGGTAACAAACAGCGCAGGTTGTGCTCTAACTTTTGAAAGATGCACTGTCATCAGTAGATAAAGGACAAGTTCACGTGTGAGATCTTAGAAGCGCGCTACCGGACAAGTGGGGTCAGAATGTGTTAGCGCCCCGTCAGTTGACTCGTCGGTAAAAGAGTGCTTGTTTCTTTTGACATCTGAGAACAGCCGTGCGCGCACATAACTCGAAGAACATCTGCCGTCCTTCTTTAATGTTTTTTTTTATTCTTGCTTTAATTTCGGGCAAATTTTGTATTTACACGCGTTGTCAGATCCATTAAAGTTGAGTTGTAAGTTAGCGCCGTGTTTGTCTTGGTTCCTTAGATTTGAACGAGAGTTTGGAGTTGCTTTTGACCTATTTTTGTCGTTGTACTTCTCGCCAAAATTAAACTCGAGGATGACCGAGGAGGCGTTGAACTTGGCATTCCGAGTTTGCTCGCGAAGTTTACGAGAGACACAAAGAATAAAAAATAAAGAACGTCCACTACCACCACCTCACTCCGAAAGTGTCAACGACACGACGAAGTGATAAGAACGACATTTTAACCGGAAGATCTAGGTCAAGGTTCAAACTAGCCAAATTAAAAAAAAATCCACTATAAAAGAAAAGGGTCGTGCGGAAAATTAATATTTAACAAGGCTGCTGGTCCTAGGCAGGGAGCGACGAGCCTATTACAGACCTTACCGCCGACTTGAGCGATCGCTTAAGTCATTGCGATTGTTTTCGTTGCTTCCTGAATCGCGAATCGAACCGGCTTCACTGAGAATTGTGATTTCAGTACGTATTTCCTTTAATTTGCTTCTTGAAGTAAGGAGGCGCGGCGAAGTATCCCAGCCGTGTTGGCGGCCATGAAGCTATCGTAGGATTCCATTGTAACTTACGCACAGTTTCCGATCGATTCGCTTGGCGTATTCAGATTTGCTCTTAGGTTTCCTCCTGCTCACGTTTTGCGGGATAGCAAAATAAAATACACTTACTAAGCAGTTTCTGCTGCTACGCGCTAAAGCACAAAAGCGAACCAAAGCAAAACGGAAAAAAATACCTGGTCTCGTCCCGTGATGCAGGTTACTAAATCACCATCGATCGACCACGCAGCGCTTCAATCGGTCCAGCTCGGGGCTAACATAGCGCTGCATTTTAATAATGGGCGTTGAGGCGCGTTGGGGCGATAGATGAAGGGAGTGCCTTTATTCATTCAATCTTCTGTTAGCTTCTATGACGCAGAAATATCTGGAGAATATAACGTCCTGCCACTGTTACAATATAGCACTTAGTGAGATTCAATAAATGATTGTTTAGAAGGAAATATTTTCCTACGTAAGAATTAAGTTGATAGTTGTATCAGTGTGTCAGATTTGAGAGTTACAGCACAATGTAATACAATGTTAAGTGAATCGCTTTCAAACATATTTTTTTTTACTTTTTACGCGTTTGAGGGCAAGTAGTGGAATATAGCCATAAATTTACTCTCAGGATTGCGCACTCTTTGGCAGCATCGCACAATAATGTCAACTTGCTTTTATGTAATGGTGTGCAATAATTAATACTTAAGTATTGTAAAATATGTGCGAAGCAGTCAGTGTTTAGAAAGTGTGCGTTGGTAAAGATCAGGGTGACCAAGCTGCGGCTCGCGAGGCGCATGCGGCTCTTCGCGATGTTAAAGTGCAGCTCGCGGCTGCACTTTAACAACTCTCGCCCCCCCCCCCCCTCCGGTCCACCGCCTATCTCCCGGCCGCGCGAGCACTTTCCCAAAAGAAATATGGAACACGTTTTAAATCGAAAGACAGGTAGCGGTTTGGTTGTCGTGTGCTACAGCTACCTTACGCACAGTTGGACTGCCTTTGACTCCGATAGTCTGAAAGTAGTTCGAGTTTCGCTTATTGCTCTGAACAAAAGTTTGCCCCCCCCCCCCAGCGGCTCTCGGAAGTTTCCAGTGGTTGTTTGCTGCTCTTAGGCCGGGTCGGCCTGGCCACCCCTGGTATGGATGTTCACTATCTCGGCGAAAGGTTGTTTCGGCGATGGCTCAGAAATTATAAATTTCTCGCGACTGAAGAAGTAAAGTTCAAATATATTTGCCTATATATTTTACATTTATTGTAAAGACCAAACACAAGTTGTTGCATGAGAGGCTGGAAAATGGGAGGGGGGGGGAAGCGCTGCATTTGTACAAACGAAATTTGAAACTTAAAACAACTGACTGAGCGTTGAAGCACTTGTCTATTGTTGAAGGTTTATCACAGCGCTACATGTTGTAGGAATTATCTGAACCAGAGTTATAATTCCTAGAGTACTCTCCTGAACATAGAATGTCCGTTTTTTTGTTTTTTTAGGAGTAAAAATACCACTCTACTCATCGTCCTGGTCATCATCCTTGCCGTGATTGCTGCAGCTTTCATCGCCATGTATTTTATTTCAGGTAAGTGGGCGTGGGCTAAGCATTTGCAATGACTAAAGGCCCGCCCTGTGGCAC
Source organism: Ixodes ricinus (assembly GCA_037355805.1). Taxonomy (NCBI): domain Eukaryota; kingdom Metazoa; phylum Arthropoda; class Arachnida; order Ixodida; family Ixodidae; genus Ixodes; species Ixodes ricinus. The sequence continues at coordinate 6,167 of JAZHYW010015138.1, forward strand.
TTGTTGGAGAGCAAGCGGCCTCTCGCGCTTCGAGTCGTTCCTCGAATTAAATTATTGCCTCCTGACGCAATTCTGATTTCTGGGTCTGGTGTCTTCCAGGGTCACTAAATAAAATACGCTGGAGAGTAACGACTCTTCAGCCTCCTTGGTGTTTAGAAACATGTTTGCTAGGTATTTTAAATTTCATCTGAAATCGCGGAGAACGCTTCTTCGTGTCCTACGAGAATGTTAAAACTGTCCCCGGAAGAACAAAAACATTTTGCCGGAGCTTCCTTACACCCTGTGCGGGGCTGAGGTAATCTCAATTTCGAATCTTAATGGCGAGTGTCGCCCGCTGAGCAACAAAATGTCATCACCCAAGGGATATCGAGGAACGGGAAGCCGACACACGAGAGCCTATCTTATCTATTGTCTCTTACTTTGTTCCAAGCGTGAGCTGGTATCTGCTTCAATATTTTCGAAATACTGTGCTACCCAGCGTTCTCTTTGATGTTTGTGTTAGCACTTTTGTATGCAGCAATCTACCATCTTTATAAAAAGTACTACGTACACGCACCTATCCTTCTCTTGTTCTTGCCTTTTTGAAGTGCTTGAAAGAAATACTCAGCCTTTTTGCTCGAGGCTCAGCACAGGAAGCGGCGATTCGATGCCCTCACAATGTGCAGTGTTTGGATGCTCCAACTACTGTGTGAACGGGCTGGACGAAGCACATCATCAATCAAGGCAGCGCGATGATTTGTAGATGTAGTCTCACACGTTTTAAAGTTGCGGTGTAATGTCAGCACCCTGAACTCAGTCCACTCCTATCGTACGTGATTCTTTGCGTGTTAGTTGTAATGCCTGTGCGTGTCGCTTGCGAACTTGTTACTCGTCTTGACCTACAAAAGATTGTTTTGCTCGCTTTACCAAGTTTTATCGTTTTACCAAGGACAATAGGTGGTAATGCATAGTGAATTTTTAAAAAAGAATGTGATTGTTCGCTAGTTTTCATGAAAAACTGCAACGATTGACCGTCACTCTTCAGCATTACGGTAGGTTAAACCTATTTAAAAATGAATATGTACAGTCTTTGGCAATATGAAAGTCCCACAGGCACCGCCTGGCCGAGACGGTGGCTGGCGGGGCGCTGTGCGCGTTGCGGGCAATACCATTCTACACCGAGGGAGGACTCACTCGGGGCTTAGCTAATGGCCGATTCACGCAACGGACTGATCCGCTGACGGATTTATTGCTCGACGACATGTCCGCCGTTTGTCGGCCTCCCAAGTGCATCCATACGAGGGAGACGATGAGCACACGCCAACGAGTACGGACCGAACCTGTTCGCCCCCGCCCCTACACACACAAAACAGTGGCGCGAAACCTTAACATCACACCGTGGCACCGTTAGCCAAGAGAGAAATCGACCTTTGCTACCACGACAACGAATTGTACGCTGCTGTTATATACAGATACAAACAGAACACCGTGATAAGCTTCGCGCTAACCACCACTATACTCCTGCACCCTTAATGCTGAAACTGCAGCCCATGGCACAATCTCGAGAGCTTGAGGTCGGTGCTTTGAAGCGTTGTTCCACAGAACGAGCTCTCAGGCTAGAAATGCATGTCTCGAAGCCAGGAACACGGGCTAGCTCGCTCTTGTAGCCTTTGGCTAGTCTCAGCTTAGGGGGAACGGAGGATAGCTTTAGCAACCAGGGCATGACAGTGACACAGGGATCACAGGGATGGTCCTGCTCGAGAAGGCTTCGGCGTAGAAGCGACGAAGTTCTGGGGTGACGAAGGGGCGTTTGGAGATGTCATCACGCGCTCCGCGCTCACGCACAACACTCAAGTTCACAGCAGGCAAAAGAAAGGTCTTGCTCGGGGAAAGGCTGTAGCTTCTTCACACGGACCCAGAGCAAAAGTGGAATCTGCGTCGCGTCAGCTGGGCAAAGTTTATGCAGTTTGTTTTACGCTTGGAACCAAGAATCGGGCGACAAATGAACCAGTGAGCACATAAAACACAACGATGTGCCATTTTTGCTCTTATTGCCCGAAAAATCAACAACAAAGAATAAAAAAAAACTTGTCTTGTTGACAGCTTTCAAATAAATCTCCCGCCAAAACTCCATGAGGTGAAAAGGTGCTCGACTTTTATCATTCCGTCTGTCCGCGGACGAGGGACTGATTGCACGGAATCGTTGTTGGGACTGTCTGGTGGTAAACGGTCCGGGGACGAAAAATGGCGATTCAGTTCGTCGTGTGAATCGGCAAATGAAACACCTACGCACAGTTGCCTTCGAGAGAGACTGATGGCGTCTGACTGCGTTGCGTCGAAAAACAAGAGCGAGTCACCGGCCCATCTGTGCTGCTTATAACGCGTGGAATCTAATTCAACGAGTAGTTTGGCACGCGACATAAGATGCACGAATATTTTGGGCTCTCGCAGCCGCAACGCAGTCAAACACACTCAAACGCTCTCAAACGCAACTGTGCGTAGTGGCCTTGGGGCGCATTCACTGGAAGCGAATCCGCTTCGCGAAGCGGTTGCGGATGCGGTTCGCGAGCGACCCTGTTCAGACACACCGAGAGGCGGCTGGCGGTTTCTCGGTGATCACGCGTGATCTTTTGAGACTTGCGTTTGGCAACCCTACTCTACATTCCAAGATACACTTGAGTCCACGCTCCAAAGCCAAAATTTTGCTATTTTGGCGTTCTGAAGGCTTTTTCTTTGGGACGTCGCTGACTTTTAGTAATGTAGCCGCCACTGCGGTCAAAAGCGACAAGAGACATAAGGACCGTGCGTTAAGAAACGTGCTGCTGATTCCCGTGCACTTCAGCATAGAAGCGTAGACCTTCTGGGGGCATTGAGGCGCGCCCCCCTGGTGAGCTCACAGGGGGCAGAGCCCCCTCGGCCTGGTCATGCTCCGTAGTGAGACGCCGTTCACGCGCCATGAATAGCTGAGCTTGTTGTCAGTGATACGTAGGGCCAGTTTTCCGCCCATTGTTGCGCTCTTATCGTTTTCCGAAGTATGTGAGCGTTGGGCCGCGAGCCGTTGGTGTCGGCCGAATGCCAGTTCGGTGGCAACCGGTCGTGGCGTCGTTGGCAGCTCGCCCCCCCCCCTCGTCGCGCGCACGTCGATCAGGAGCCTGCTGTCCGTTTGGACATCAAGCTCGGATAAACGCCATACGGACTACGTACTGCATCGTCTGCTCCGTACACTATATTCCCACGAGTGTAGTTCCCTTTGTCCGTCTTGGTAGTAGTAAGAGCGTTACTGAGTCGGTGGAGCTAGCGCTAAGGAATTCCAGAATGCCCGCTCCGCGGCAGCGTGCCAGTTACCGCCTTCAAGTCGACGTCTTCTGGCGGGCGCGTGCGGCGGTGTGTCATGTCACGGCGTCAAGGAAGCTTTCAATAGTTCGCAGCATGCAGGTGGGTACAAGGCGACATTTCGGTCAATCAGGGGCGGGTTCACGATGTTTCTACCGGCTTGAGACAAACAAGGCAGCGAGCCTTCGGGCTGGCAGCCCGGAATAACTAAAGGAACTGTCACGTACCAAATCACCGGTGACAAGCCCGCGCCAGATTAACGCGTTAATTTCATCTGCTAGCCGGATTCAAGTGAGCGTGAGGTAGCACACCACGGAGTCTCCGTTGGCTGTCTGTATCGTGCTACCGGACTGATAGCGCCATTGCACGCCTACTGCGCGACCGGTAAGCCGCTGCTCTCACAAGTTGCAGAACGGCCTCCACCGCTCTAGCGACGTGTTCGATACGCAGGCTGCTCGACTTTCAGTAGCGTCGTGTTTGGTCCTGTGGAACGATGAGCATGCCGGCGGGCTCACAACGGAAGAACGTCGATATGTACCCCTGCGCCGTATTGGTGTTACAAAATAAAACAATGTTTATTCCGTAAAAAAGCGAAAAAGAACCGACTCGTAATTTTAACGGAGCTTCGCACCGGGTGATTTGGTTCAGGCAACAGTTTGTTTATTATTTCGGGTGCCCACAGCCCGAAGGTCGCCGCCTTGTTGAGTCTCGCCGTAGAGCGTCAGAACTCCGCCTCTGATCGACCGAAATGTGAGCTACTTTCTGCCCACCAAGGTACTCGCGTTCGAGCACCCGTGCACAGCCACCGCGAAGGCCGGTATGCGTCGTCGCGAGCGCCCCTGATTGCGTCGTCAACGCACTACTGCGGAGCGGGCAGGGTACCTGCGCTGGCTAGACCTGCAACGTTTACTGCCAACAAAAAAGAAGTAAAGGGAGCGAGCCTCAGGAGACAAAACTCTGATAGCACCAGACGATGCAGAGGTTGTCCATACGGCGTTTATCGCAGGGCTTAATGTCCGACGAACAGTAGACTCCGATCGACGTGCGAGTGACGTGAGGCGAGTCCGCCATTAACAAAGCCACGGCCGGCTAGCACCGACCACGGTCCACCCCATCGCTCACAGCTCCGGAAAAAAAAAAAAAAAAATCATAAAACGAGGGGAGACCGGCCCTCTATCCCGAAAAGCAAGGCCAGCCTGTCAAGGGGCGGGGGCCAGCTGGAAGAAAGAGTCGGGGCATCCTGTTCTGAGTCGGCAAGGCGCGCCTGAGCCGGGCTTGTACCAGGGGCGAAGTCGAGGGAATCACGAGGCGAGTTTGGCGAGTCCATGCTTCTTTTTCGCTGGGCCTGAACTCGTGATGCGTGCGATCATCCCGGAGAAAAAATCTTGAGAGTGCCTAAATGGCAAAACATTCTGGCTTTGGATCGTGAATTAAAGTGGATTTTGGATTGTAAAGCGGGGTTGCCAAACGGCTTGCAAGTCTTCGAAAGTGATCACGCGTGATCGCCGAGAAAACTCTCCAGAACCGCCTCTCGCCAACCTCCAACCGCCTCTGGGTGTGTCTGAATGGGGTCGCTCGCGAACCGGCCTGCCGCTATCGCTGTGCTACGCGGATCCGCTTCCAGTGTGAATGCGCCGATTAGAGTACATCACTCGCATGTCAGTCTCAGTTTCGCGGCTGAGGGGCACCCCCGTCGGCCAGCATTACGGGTGGAACGGGACAGAATACCACATGACAAAACCACGCGACAAACCTGTAGCGTCAAAAACAGCACGCGTTTAACAGCATAACTACACAGAGTCTGCGTAAAGTTGAAAGAGCCCGCGAAAACAAAAAAACACAACACAAACAACGACAAAACAGTTAGCACTGAAATGCATGATGGTTTTCACTGTAGGGACAAGAGATTAATTATCAGCAACAGGCGGCTAACTTGTGAGCGCCTGCGGCTCTCATTCGTCTCATCACCAGCATGGACTACTGTTAGCTCGCGCATGCCGAAGAGCGCAAATCTCAGCTCGCTTTTGATGAAGCGCGTTGTGCCTGCACGAGCGCTCTCGTGCAGTGAGTGCTCCAGCATAGCCTCCTCCTACACTGACAAAGCCTGGCACATCGCCACGAGAAGCGGCCGCCGAAATTGAAAAGGTAGAGCGGCCAGAACAGCGGATGAGAGGAGAGTGCGTAACCCGCGCCTGCTGCTGCGAGGCGCAGGCGCCGAAAACACACTTGTCCCGAGCGATGGGAATGTCCGCTCGTCCCTTCTCGCAGTTCCACCGGGGCTGCCACTTATTCTCGTCGGCTCTGAAAACCATGTTTCTGGTTCCTTTCGCCACTGCAAAAGCTGTGCACTGACGTCCAGGTTCCCCGAGAAACTCCTCTGTGCTACCAGATCCTTCGCGCTTCAAATCTGTGACCCGGCACTCTGGCTCCGTCGTCAAACCGCCAGGCTTTGTGAGTATGAGAGGCTATTGTCTCCAGCATTACATAGCCGAATGGCCGTTACATTTCATTACTCTACCGCTGTTTGACTTTAAAATATTTCCTGAGCCGTTTTTTTACATACTTATAGCTTTTCTTGCATTTCTAGTATTATAAAACCTTTCACATCTCAGAGCCAACTAGACCTATTGCTACATTACCCAAGCATGCAAGGAGAATGCAGGGATTGGTGTTCCACTGCGCCGCACGTGCTGTAGCGTCAGCAGTAGACACTTTTCTAAAGCAAACACGTAAAACAATGCGCGCTCTGTCACATGGGTTCGTCGACGCTTTATTTTGGTTATTTACTTCGAATCTTTTATACGGAGAAAGGCGTGCGCGTGTAGCGCGTGGAACACCAATCCCAGGCATTCTCCTCGATGCTTGGAGTGGCTACTAGCAAATGGTCTATAAGCTAGCTTCTTGCCGTCTTTTTAGTGACTGATTGATTGTTGAACCGTGAAAGTTACATATCGAAACAAATGCGGCACTCTATTTATCCCAATGGTTAGATGGAATATCATAATGGAATGGGTTTCATGGAACTGTTAAAGAAATAGCTTATTTGATGTACACGTTTTGTTTTACGTATAGCCATAGCCTCCTCTATACGGAGAAAGCCTGGCACATCGACGGCGGAGCCATAGGGCGCGCGGCCGCTGAAAAAAGAGAGGAGAAGCGCGCGAAGCGTGACAATTATGGTAGCGCAGAGCAGAAGGGCAGAGATGGTCCGCGAGCGCTTGGGTAATGGCGGCCGCTCCCCGAACCACGTTTGTTTTGTGTTTTCGTCACCGTCGTTTTCGTACTCCGGGAGAAACGGCTGCGGCGACGGCGGCGATTCGAAAGGGCGCTGGCAACAATGCACGATGCCGGCGGCGTCGGCGAAGTTGTCGGTGTGCCAGCGGAGTGCGCCGTCGTCGGACCATCGTGTCGTGCCGCGGAAAACCGAACAGTTTGACTGAGTAGTTTCGACGCCCAGGTGCCGAGGACCGTCACTTCAGTGGGAGTCTCCGATTAGCCACATTTTGAACGTCGCGTGTATAGCTTCAACTGGACTGGGCGCAACAATGTAAACAGTTCGTAAGTAGTAGTGAAAATGTTTATTGTGGACGCTGCTACCGCTCGAGCCTCCGTTGAGTAAGCGACGAAGAATGATAAGGTATGCTACGTAAATGACAGGTGCGGACATCTACACTGTGTGCATGTCTGTCCGTGTCCACGTTTTATTTTTTCGTCCTTAGCACTAAACGCGAGTTACTGTCATTTCTCACGGAAGCTAAAGTTGCGTATTGTATTGCTGGTTTCCACCGTTACGGACGACTAAACCAAAGCTAGAAGCGCGAGCCCAGCGCTTTTGCGTTACTGCATCGCACACACGCTCGAGCTCACGGCAATGCACAAAGCGTCGATCTCGCGCTTCTATGTTGTTTAGTCCTATGTGGGAGCGAAGGCGAAGCTATAAGCATGAGAGGATAGCCCGAGGAAAAGCTTAACTGGATAAGCGCGCTTGCGAAATAGCGAACGTATGAAGTGCTCGGCTCGCACGCCTAGCACTGCCTTCGCTCACGCGTAAGATCAAGCAAGTATATCTTTGACTTCGTTCAAACCTAAGGTGAAGCAGAAGTATATGGCCCATGAATCGCCAGCACGCTCCAAGCACCAGATACCGACCTTTCCGGGCAGTTCGTCGGCACAACCTCAACGCAAACGAAAGCGACGACCGGGACCGCTGCGGAGAGGCGGAGATGCGGACGCAGGGCCACGGCGAAGGGGAAGGGTTGACGTTGACTTTCTCTTCTCCGCGATTCCGAAAAAAAAAAATAGAAAAAAGACTGGTTTCTGCGTTTGGCCGCTCGCTCTTGTGTGGCGCTAGCGGTCTAGCTTCCCTCGCTCCCGATTCCCCGCCCCTCCTCTCCTACTTTCGGCGGCCACTTTTTTTTTCGCGACGTGCCAGGCTTTCTCCGTATAGAGGAGGCTATGGTATAAGCACCTATGCAGTGGCAGAAACCTTATGCGAGAAGCTCGCGCAATGCTTTGAACCGCGATGGGGTGCTTCCTCTTTGTCCGTCGATCGATATTTTGTTGGGGGGGGGGGGGGGGGGGGGGCTCCGCTTCGTCGTCATCAACATACGCAGGGTGTTTTTGCTCTGTTTTAAACTTCACAAATTTGTTTCAAAAATGCACTGCGAGGAGCTGCATGTATACGCTTTGGTGACAGGTGAGTTATAGCGGCAAGGGAGAATATTATGTGGGTACGGCTAACCTTGCTGAGAATTCTGTCACACTAAATAAAATTCGTTAATTAATTCTCATTAGTGTAAAAAACAGACATATATTTCTAAGTAAAAACTTACTGAGCGTCATTGAAAATCACCAAATCAACCTTTATAGCAACTTGAAGCTCGTGGCAAACTCGCGGGACGCCAAAGTTGCTCCATACTGTGAAGCAGGCGCAAGCTAGCTAGCGGCGGAACGCAGATGATAAGATTATCATCCCGAGTTTCCAACGAGCTTCAAGTCGCTCTGAAAGAGTTGATTTGGGTGGTTTTCGGTGACGCTCAGTAAGTGTCTAATTGGAACCATTTGTCTATTTTTACTAATTAAAATTTAATTAACGAATTGTATTGACTTGGCCGACTTATCGCAGGATTAGCCCATATAATGTCCCCGTTGCCGCATAACTCACTCTGAACAAAGCGCATAAGTTGTGGGCTTGAACAGGGATTTTTAAAACAAAACGGTAATGCTTAAAAAATATTTGTATATTGCCGTTACAACAACAGCGTAAAAAAGCTTGGCACCGTGGTATTCACTCTACGCCTCGGGTTTCAACATCCTGACCCGTAACGGCCTCATCTGGGCCTTAAAAAGTGTACGGAAACGAAAATTTAAATATTCATAATTTCGTTCGGAAATGAGTCAAGCATGACGGATAATGACCGTAAATGATAATCGCACGTTTGCATTTTGAACGACTGGCTATATTGTTCGTTCCAAACGGTGCGCTCGAGCAAGCGCTCGAAGAGAAGCGAGCGGAGAGCGTGATGCGTCATGGGATATCCGGCGCAAACAAAAACAGAAAAATATTCCCGCATTCGTGACGTAGCAAGGCTGGCGTGGTTATGAGCTTTGCCGTTGGTGGCGTTGTCAGCGTTGTGGTGGTGTCAATGGCGTCAACGCGTTACAACCGAGCCGTTCGAAGTACCCGTGGGGTGACGAGCGTGTGGCTGGCCCAAAGAGCACTGTAGCTTCCACAGCACTGTCAGCTTAGGGGTGAACGGGGTGGGGAAAGCAACTTTTGTCCGAGTTTTGAGCGACGGGCTAATCTTCTAGGGGGAGAATGGCGGTGTCCGGGTACACAAACGAGGGTCCGAGCAAGAGGGAGTCCCTCCTTTCCGTCTTCTTGAACTGTTTGGTACAATGCGCGATTTGTGAGTTGAGGAGGAAAGCTAAGAAGGAAAAAGTTGAAAAATCGTTTCATGACCGCTTTAAACAGTTGAGCGTACTTCCAAAGAGCGGCGCTGCTCCGATGTTTAGTGCGGCTACGTAACGGTTCTTGCTACGTCATGACCTACGTAGCAAGATTCCCAACGTTGCTAGATTACCTCCCAACTAAGCTTCACAGGCATCCACCAGGTGCACATTGAAAGATCGTTTAATTAGCTTTAAATTTAGTTTTCTTGTGCCTTTCAACGAAAGACTGGTGTTTTTGAGGTTATGCTGCAACATGCAACACATTTAAGCTAGAAAATGAGCGCTGGAATTTCGTTTCCGTGCTCCTTTTTTAGGGATACTATACTTCGTTTCACCTTATGTTGTACCGCAGCGAAGGCTAGAAGCGCGAGCTCATAGCGTTGGCTAGCTGCCGCTAACGCACGAGAGCTTGTGCTGCTGAGATGTGCCCCAGAGCAAGGAGCTCGCGCTTGTAGCCTTTTCTGCGGTACATCATAAGGTGAAACGGAGTATAGACCGAAATTTCGGCGTTCATGTTTTGGTCTATATCTGTTCAAAAGGAGCAGTAGCGCATTTAACACACCAATATATTGTTAAAAAAGTAACGAAGAAGTAATTTTAAAACGAATTAAACGATGAGCAAAGAGCACCTGGTGGATGTCGCTAACGTACCTCGCCTGTAGGGCGCCTGTCTAGGAACCTTGGCAGCTAGTGACGGTAACTGTTTCACCTCCGGCCACGACAAAAGAAGAGAGGAAGGACGAACTCTCCTTCTTCCCGAGAATTCATCTTGCGTGTCTCAGAACTCGCTATTGTTCCCTATAGAAGATTAACCCGTCACTCAAATTCCGTACAAAGGAGCCGCTTCGGCGGCTGGAATGACTAGGCCATCCTCTCCATGTCAGCTCGCCATAGCTTTGCTCGTCCCGAGACGATCCACGTCACGATTGCGGCGGATGTCAGGTGCTCTCCGCTCAGTGTTCTCTGAGCGCTTGCCAGAGTGGGCCGTTTATAACAAAAAATACAGCAACCAGACTCAAAATACATACGTGCGATTGCCATTTACGGATAATGGGGACAATATTCAACCTGTTTTTGAACACGATGGGTATATTTCAAATTTCATTGAAGTATCCTTTTAAGGACCAAGCAAAGCCTCACCTAGCAGAGTATGATCGGCAGCCCAATAGGATGCACACCATTGGGTTCAAAGCCATCCGCGAGAATCTTGCAAAGACTACGGAACGATCCGTCCCAGGATGAAACACAGCCCCTCATTGAAACTCTTTGGGCTGTCGCTTTTCTTACTGCACATGTAGGCTGTATGTAAAATAAGAGTGAATGTAAACAAAAAACAAAAACGACTATTTATTTTGCAGTTCTACTAAACTAAAAAAAATGTTGATCTTCATTCTTGCTTTCGGTGAATAGGGTGTCGGTATTTGTATTGATACGAAGCGTTAACGATTTAACAGTCAACCGGCCATTAAAAGTACATTAAGAAATTTATCTTCATTGGCTGCAGGGAGAAGGTTTTATATTACTGAATATGCACGTAAAGCTATGCGTAGCCTGATAAAATTTAACGGCGCAGGTAATGATATAATGTCATACAAAGAATACGTTACGCCAATAAAATGCCAGAACATTCTAATACGCATGTTCT
>JAZHYW010015139.1:0-14283 GCA_037355805.1 Ixodes ricinus
AAATATATTCCGAAAGATATTTGCCCTTAAGGAGATGGTCTTCCGATTTGAGTCGCCAAAAGTTGTGTACGGAAACGTTTCTAGCCTGCCAGGCTAGAAACTAAAGAACAACCTACCGGGCTGAAACGTTCCGTACACAACTTTTTGGCGACTCTGTCATAGGATTCGAATACCATCTCCCGAAAGGAGACGTGCAACAATTTTTGTACTTTGCGCAAATACCGCCTAGAACGGATCCCTGACGTTAATGACCTATGAAACACGCGTTCGTTTTTCACCCCACGCAATAGAAGTCCCAGAAAAAATTTAAAGAAAAACGAGCGGCGCTCATTCCCTCAACTCGCAGCCAGAGAAAGCGGCCACGTGATCTAGAGCCGATTATATGCCGCCAATGTTGATCATAGCCACGCGCTGTGGTTGGCAATGCACAGGACACGCGCTGAGTTCCAGATATTGTTATGGCTCGGCTATTGTCGTCGTTGCAGCGATTGGACACGGGCCACTACCCGAATGCTTCTCGAGCTAGTAATTATCACGAGCCCAAATCGAGTGCCCACGCAATGCTCGGGTCCAATCTATGAACCGCATTCAAATATCGTCACTTGGGTGTACTTCATTCCCACGTTACGTCATCAAATTTTGCAAAGGAGAGATTGAATGAAAATGATCGCTTTGTCCTTGAAATTACACCGCAACAAAGGAGTTTCTTGGCCAGTGGCGTTGCGAGCGATTATCCTTGAGTCCCACTAGTGCCAGTAAGCTCGTGTAAAGTGAAAAACATTCCAATTGAATATCGTTGCACAGCTCCTTTAAGGACAAATATCTTCTAGAATGATATATATATATACATATATATTGCTTCTTGGCTAGACTAAAGGTTACGGTAAAGAGTACAATACCTAGTTATAGCAGTAGGAAGATTGTTTTGAGTGTCTTCCTTTTCGAGTAATGTCTAACTGGAAGAACCTCAGAAGTAACACGCCATTAGTGTCAGCTCACAGATCCCTAAACCGAAAGCTGCGTTATATAGTTACCATTCCAATGCTTCCATTGCAATCGACGAACTTGTCCTGCTCACTTCCGTCTTATTTTGCCCTTATGGGCCATATACAAAAATATATATATATTTCGGGGAAAATATGAGGTCGACACAAATGTAGCACTAAACATCGTTATAAACTTTAGGTAGAAAAGGGTACAGCAGGTTGAGCACCCTTGGTGTTCTTTCTAGTATCAATCTTGTCGATAGACTCCAGTATTCTCTGGGGATATTATAGTAGACATGAAATGAGAGACGGTTGAGTAAAATTAAGTTCAAAAGCTAACTGTATCGCATAAACTATTTATTCCCAAACCACTTCAAACTATTTTTTTCTTTTTTATAAGAAAACAAAGCAGCCGCCGAATGAGATGGTTGATAAAAATATTTAACAACAATTTTATCAATAAAAAAGAACGAGGTGAGACCAAAGCTACTGAGAAGGGATGGTTGTGATAAAAACCACCCACATCCAAGGAAAATACCTAAAACCATATTTGCATAACCGGGAATATGGTAGTAAACAGAGCGTAGTCGGTAAAAAATAAAACCAAGAGTTTCCGTATAACAAATTATCAATTGCTGCTTGTGTAGGCTTGCTTGCCTTATGAAGAAAGCATACTCCAGCTTGGATCGGATCAGCAATATTTTATTAAGCATGTGGCTAGTCTGAGGATCAGATATCTTTCATCAGAGAAGTATCAGCAATTATGGGATTTATCCGTATGCTGTGGTATATGTGAGCAGTGAAATAAGAAACAAGCATTTAAGAAGCAATACCACAATGTGTGTATTTTCAGTGCACACCGCTTAGAACTAATCTTAACGTTCGAAACTCACAAAATATATGGGTTCGTTCTTTTTCACCAAACATTAACAGTCGCAGAAGAAGAAAAAACGAGCACAGTTTATTGTTTTAGCTTGCTGCCAGAACGAGCGATCACGTGATATGATATGTGCCGATCACGGTCATATTTCGTTTATATGAACCCCGGTAGATTCCCCGCTGTATAGATGTCAGGTATGAAGAGGGTAAAAACACTCATTTTCGTCCCGTTATAATGAACCAAGGGTCTCCAAATCTCGGCCCGCGGGCCAATTCCGGCCTGCGGATATCTTCCGACCGGCCCGTGGCTAGCCGTAGCCCATCCCATGAGCCCGACCCGCGGCCTGGTACCAGCAAGCAGTCCCGGCAACCGGCGCCAAAATCAGCGCTAGTAAAAAAATGCTGCAACGCCGGTATTTTCGCTATATTATTCATTGGACATTGTCGCCACCAGCACAACCATTCTTAGTCTCGATTTTTATATCTACGTGACTATGTATGTTAACATTTTTGTGTTCACATGTATATTGTGCTTAGGAACCTGTGTCGTATCTATTGCATATCGTCCGCGTCAGTTCTATCATTCTCATTAGTCTTCTGCCTTCTGTGAATACGTCAAAGTTACTATGCGGTTTGGTTTTTGCCCGGTGAGTTTTCTGGTTCACAATATAAACTTTTAGCCAAGTGTTAACGTGTACCGAGCACCGCACTACCGGAGCCTTTGAAGTATGCTTTTAATCGCTCGCCCGGGTGATATGCCATGACTACGGGGCGCGCGCCATGAGCGGCATTCAGCACTTTTGGCTTCGCTGCTTTTATCGACTACTTCCAGTTCTAGTTCACTGTAATCGGAACCACGGAGTGACCTTGTGACTTCATCAACACTACGATCCACATAACTACGTCAACCATTTTCGTGAAGGAGACACTGGATGAAAAAGTCCGTTTTTATGCCAGAAATTATACCACAACAAAGACACTTTCCACTCAGTGGCGTCATTTGGGTCCCGCTGGTGCCAGTAAGCTTAATTGAAATGAAAAACATAGCAACCCAATATCGTTGCACGGCCCCTTTGAGGGGCGGTGCAGCGATTATTTGTACTTCCAACAAATACCACTTAGGGTTCATATATGACGTATAAAACCTACAAAACACACATTTTTTTATTTTGTTCAAGAAATCATAGTCGCAGAAGATATTAGAGAAAAACTTCAAGCCTTTCCGCTCCGTTGAAGAAAGAAGACCAGCGAAGCTGTACTATGGTGGGAATGAAGTAATGGGCGGCAGCTAGTCGGCAAGCCAGAGTGGAAAGGCTCGAAAGGTTGCCGCCATCTATGAGCAACGGCGGCAACCAGACAACCGGCAAGCCGCTTGTCTAGTGGCCGCCGTCGCTCATAGATGGCGGTCGCTGTTCAGAGTTCTGTGCCATCATTTGTTTGCTGACGGACACGATCCTGGGGAAAGTGGCCCTTAACAGCTCTGCTGTTAAAACGAGCAGCATTCACCCTCAACTCGCTGCTGTACTCCGGTCAACCTTTAGTAGAAACTGGAAGCTCCGCCTTCAGCGCGAGCTTTTTGTCCTTGCTGACAGAAGTGTGAACGCGCAGGCATGCGCAAACAAAGCACTATGAAAGCCAGCGAGGTCGCGCTGAAGGCGGAGCTTCTAGCCTTTGCTTAGGGTTGAACGGAGTATAGAACAAGCGGCCATGCGATCTTGTGCCAACTTATATGCCTCCAATGTTCATCACAGCCACGCACTGGGTTGAAGGCACTGATGGTAACGAACTAAAGCCGAGTGTCTCCATAGTGCTCGTGTTCAATCTATTGGCGATGTGAGCGGTGAAAAGCGTCGCAGTGGTCGGCCTGCCACGATTGGCCGAATGCTGACTGTGACGTCAGCAAAGGTTCCTCATCGACAGAAATAAGAGTAATGTAAGACCTTCAATTTTGGCGGTGTTGGCAGCGTTGGTTTCAGAGCGCAATGATTTCAAGCTTCCCCATGCTCAATACAAAAACCATCAACCTTTTTTTTGCAAAGTAATGACGTAACGAGAGAAGACCATAGGAGGGCGCCACCAAAACATCTCGCCACCGATAAGCTGCATTTGGCTATTGTCACCGTGGGTGCCAAACGTCAACGATACAGCCCATGAGTACGATATCAAGTTTTTCGAAGGAAAAACTAAAAAAGGAAGTTTTTTTTCTTGGAATTACCCCGCGACCAAAAAGCTTCTTGACCAGTAACGTCACGTACTAGCATGCCTGGGTCCCACAAGTGACCGTAAGCACCTGTTAAGCCAGAAAATTTTATCCCGATTTTGTTGCACGTCTTTTTTAGTGAAAACAAAATGGGATCTGTACGCCGACATACGAATAAAACAAAAAGATTCCCCAGGTGAGGCTCGAACTCACAACCCCGGCATAGCTCACTAGTACTGACTTATAAGTACCGTGCGCTAACCAATTGCGCCACTGGGGAATACAGAGAGGCAGCATCTTCGGCAAAATAACTTAAATGTAGGGCCCCATTTTTAGGTACACGAAATCTGCGGGCGGAAATTGAGAAAGAGAGGAGTAGCTGATAGTGCGCGGGGACGTCAGAAAACCGAGCTCTGAATGAAATGATTAGTCGGTAGACCCAAAGCTAGCTGTCTTCACTCCGCTCGTAGAACGCGTTAGAATGCAGACTGCTGGAAAGCGGCGTTTGGCGTTCGCGTTAAACGCGTTAGAACAGTGCAGTGGAAACAAATGCTGCCTTTGTCTCACACTGCACTCGTCGAACGCGTTAGGAAGCGGAACTCCGGCGTCCGGCGTTCGGTGTCGGCATTCGAGCCGTTCGACTAGCGCAGTGGCATAGCCTCCTCTATAAACCCTTTACAAAAAACAGCGCCATCTGTTGAACGCAGCGGCAATCAGCGTCAGCCGCCATCTTGCAGGGTTGGCGGCGGCAGCGCCGATACCAGTTGACATCGCGTGACTGGCGTGCGGCGCGTGCATTTTCGACCACGTGTGTGATGCCTACCTACTGCTGCGTGCCCCTCTGTAAACAGAGTGGGTATTTGGACTCGTCCGGAACAAGGGTACGTACTTATCGATGTTCACGTTATGTTTTGACGGGTTTAGACACGATCGCGCGGCCAACAAAAGTAAAAGCCAGCACTGAGTATCGTGCCTTGCATCCCCTGTTCCTAAGTGCAGTTTGCAGCATTCGTAGTCCGATTCCCTTGTTTCAGCTAGGGAGGAGACTACACAGTATCACTGACTGATACTTTCCACACTCCGTGGGTGATGTGGTGATGCAATGCTGCTCAAGGGTGTAGCTTTCTTGCTATCCCACAGCTGCGTGCGAAGCTTTACATCCGCGCATGTCTGTGATTTTATTTCATGTACGAGCGAAGCCAATGCTGCAAGAACCCGACGCTGTGAACATTGCACACATACTCGCGCGGTGAAAGCCTTTTAGATAAGTGTTTGTAGCGTGGACTTCGCTCTCGGTCTGTTCTCTACACCTTAACCGTAACTCGAGCTGAATGTACCGGTGGTCCACTTTTTTGGACCCACTTTATATAAATCGGAACAAGTCAGTTTTGCGAGGTACGACACTGTAATTTATCACGTAAAGGCTGCTAGGTGGTGGATTTATTTTGTGGAAGTTTCAGAGCGCAGATGTGCCTCAATCAAAAGTTGCAAAGAAAAACAACAAAATTTCGATGCACACGTACCCAGGAAAGCAAAAAAATAATAATGCTTGAATTTGGGCTAGTTGGTTTGACATTTCCTAGTTGGTTTGAGCGCAGCATGTCTCACAAATAAAAAAAAAACGTTCTGGGTTTTATTTAACAAAAACGTCAACAGGAATGACAAAGAGCCTTCTCAATTTGCTCTCGTTCCCTTTTTCTGTGTAATCTAACGTTCGTTGGCCCACAACAATGTTTTTTTCGCTGCCATAGGAGGTACATTGAATTTTTTCACTTTATTTGTAACTTTTGGCTGTGACAAGACTGTTGTCTGACAATTTTACACAGTAAATTCACCATCTGGCAGTCCTTATGTTGTAAATTACAGTGTCGTTGCTCGCAAAACTGATTTTTGTTATTTATTTAAAGTGGGTCCCGCAATCTGAACTACCGGCTACACGGCGCGTGCGACTCTAGCGCACACAAACGCAACACACTGGTAAACATACTACACTCTGTCTAAAATGAGCATCTAAATTGCTCTTCTTTGTTATGCGAGAACATAAATTTTGAAAAAAGCTTTTCTTTTTAGAATTTGTGGTTCTTCAAATACAGGTGAATTGAACCGAACATCAAAAACACGGGTCTAGGCCAATGCATCTTATTTGCAGACAAATTTAAAAAAATAAACTGTGTCAAAAAAGCCATCATGCTGTCTCTCTAAAAAAACATAGTAATAATGTATAGCATTTTGACGCCGGTGATGTTCACAAGTTGCTGTCGCGAATGCTCCCATCGCATCGCGGCGTGAAATGACTGCGATTTGAGTCAAAAAGCGACAGGGATCACGTTATTTTGGAGAAGAATCGCAGCGTGCAAAACGGGGTTAAAGAGCGCGAAGCAGCACGAAAGAGCAATTACATTTCGCAATCGCTAGTTGTAGTACACTGTTAGTCAGTACGACTAGCGTAGCGCAATGTACTTATTTGAGGCAGCAACAAAGAAAGTGAACGTCTGTGTTCGGCCTGCCTGCCCCCGTAAAATATATTTTTTTGTGGTACAAAATACGCACAGTCAACGATCGGCGAGAACCTCAGCAATATCTGTTCGACGATCGCTGGCCGGTTGCTTTTCTCAGCGAGTGACACCTATGCGAATCAAAGCCTGTCGAATTTTGCAATATCAAAGGTGCTCTTACCTTATTCTCGCGTAGTTTGCATTCACGGACGACGAGATGACAAACCCCTCCACAAGGAAATTGTAACTTCTCTCGAAGCAACGCACCGATTCCGATCGACTCTCGTAGAAACGTTCCACTTCATTGTCTTTCACAGCTGGAAGTTGGGAGATGTCGGTTACCCAACCGGTGATGGGGAAAACCCCGCTTGTAGCCATGCAGGAGCGAGGTAAACAAGAAAGTGTCGTTGGAGAGAGCAGCACCTACAGCCGCACGCGCGTCCGGGCGTCCGGAACAACCCTGCAAGATGGTGTCGGCCGCCCAATGTTGCGGCACTCGTTTAGCGGATTTTCACCGTTGCCAGATATTTTGAAAGGGGTCTATACTGACAAAGCCTGGCAAATCGCCACGAGAAACGGCCGCCGAAATAGAAAAGGTGGAGCGGCAGACAACGAATGAAAGGAGAGCCACGTGAATGGCGCCCCGCTGCGGCGAGACGCCGAAACACACTTTTTCCGAGCGAACAAGTGTGTTTCGGGCCCTCGCCGCTGCCAAAGCTGTGCGCTGACGTCCAGGTTTTCTTTTTTTAAATGGCTCTTTGACGCTCTGTGCTACCAGATTGTCGCGCTCCGATTCTGCGAGCGGGCACCCTATGGCTCCGTCGTTGAACTTCCAGGCTTTGTGAGTATAGAGGAGGCTACGGCAGTGGAGACAAAAGCATCTAGATTTAGGTCTACCCACTAAATATTCCAGTCGGAGCTCGGCCGTTCCGACGTTCTCGCGCGCTCTTCTTTCCTTCTCGTTTTCAGTTTGTCGTCGTGTTGGTTGGCAAGGGGAATAAATTAGTCGTCAAAAGAAACTGTCTAATTCAAGATTCGACGTATGCTAAGCGAGTTGTAATTTCGTCGTGAGGAACGATAGAAGTCTAACAGCAAGGATTCTTCGTGTCGGGAGTGGTGAATAAAATATTTCATGGAAGTTCCTCAAGGTCCTCGCAGGTACACCAGAAAGGCAAGTTTTTTGTTTCTTTCGTGGACCTCGAGACTAGTAAAAATATAAAATGCGGGTTGCGTACCTTCAGCAGATGGTAGATCTGTTGGGAAGCTTCCATATGTTCGTTTTTTCTGGCGTTTTACACAGCCGTTTTTCATAATTTCTCCCGTGATGTCTCGTCGTAACGTGTTGTACATCATACTCTTTTCCAGGACGTTGGCGTCCGATCGGAGATTCATCTGGCCCTGGGAGAAAATTCAAAGCGTCACAAAAAGCGTATCGAAGTAACACACCCAAGAAAACAAGACCTATAGTACTGTAGTTTCTGCGTCATCTACAGGTTCAGGGGTGCCTCGGGACGCAGACCTGGTTCCAGGTCTGCGTCCCGAGGCACCCCTGAACCTGTAGATGACGCAGAAACTACAGTACTATAGGTCTTGTTTTCTTGGGTGTGTTACTTCGATACGCTTTTTGTGACGCTTTGAATTTTCTCCCAGGGCCAGATGAATCTCCGATCGGACGCCAACGTCCTGGAAAAGAGTATGATGTACAACACGTTACGACGAGACATCACGGGAGAAATTATGAAAAACGGCTGTGTAAAACGCCAGAAAAAAACGAACATAGGAAGCTTCCCAACAGATCTACCATCTGCTGAAGGTACGCAACCCGCATTTTATATTTTTACTAGTCTCGAGGTCCACGAAAGAAACAAAAAACTTGCCTTTCTGGTGTACCTGCGAGGACCTTGAGGAACTTCCATGAAATATTTTATTCACCACTCCCGACACGAAGAATCCTTGCTGTTAGACTTCTATCGTTCCTCACGACGAAATTACAACTCGCTTAGCATACGTCGAATCTTGAATTAGACAGTTTCTTTTGACGACTAATTTATTCCCCTTGCCAACCAACACGACGACAAACTGAAAACGAGAAGGAAAGAAGAGCGCGCGAGAACGTCGGAACGGCCGAGCTCCGACTGGAATATTTAGTGGGTAGACCTAAATCTAGATGCTTTTGTCTCCACTGCCGTAGCCTCCTCTATACTCACAAAGCCTGGAAGTTCAATCGACGGAGCCATAGGTGCCCGCTCGCAGAATCGGAGCGCGACAATCTGGTAGCACAGAGCGTCAAAGAGCCATTTAAAAAAGAAAACCCGGACGTCAGCGCACAGCTTTGGCAACGGCGAGGGCCCGAAACACACTTGTTCGCTCGGAAAAAGTGTGTTTCGGCGTCTCGCCGCAGCGGGGCGCCATTCACGTGGCTCTCCTCTTCATTCGTTGTCTGCCGCTCCACCTTTTCTATTTCGGCGGCCGTTTCTCGTGGCGATTTGCCAGGCTTTGTCAGTATAGACCCCTTTCAAAATATCTGGCAACGGTGAAAATCCGCTAAACGAGTGCCGCAACATTGGGCGGCCGACACCATCTTGCAGGGTTGTTCCGGACGCCCGGACGCGCGTGCGGCTGTAGGTGCTGCTCTCTCCAACGACACTTTCTTGTTTACCTCGCTCCTGCATGGCTACAAGCGGGGTTTTCCCCATCACCGGTTGGGTAACCGACATCTCCCAACTTCCAGCTGTGAAAGACAATGAAGTGGAACGTTTCTACGAGAGTCGATCGGAATCGGTGCGTTGCTTCGAGAGAAGTTACAATTTCCTTGTGGAGGGGTTTGTCATCTCGTCGTCCGTGAATGCAAACTACGCGAGAATAAGGTAAGAGCACCTTTGATATTGCAAAATTCGACAGGCTTTGATTCGCATAGGTGTCACTCGCTGAGAAAAGCAACCGGCCAGCGATCGTCGAACAGATATTGCTGAGGTTCTCGCCGATCGTTGACTGTGCGTATTTTGTACCACAAAAAAATATATTTTACGGGGGCAGGCAGGCCGAACACAGACGTTCACTTTCTTTGTTGCTGCCTCAAATAAGTACATTGCGCTACGCTAGTCGTACTGACTAACAGTGTACTACAACTAGCGATTGCGAAATGTAATTGCTCTTTCGTGCTGCTTCGCGCTCTTTAACCCCGTTTTGCACGCTGCGATTCTTCTCCAAAATAACGTGATCCCTGTCGCTTTTTGACTCAAATCGCAGTCATTTCACGCCGCGATGCGATGGGAGCATTCGCGACAGCAACTTGTGAACATCACCGGCGTCAAAATGCTATACATTATTACTATGTTTTTTTAGAGAGACAGCATGATGGCTTTTTGACACAGTTTATTTTTTAAATTTGTCTGCAAATAAGATCATTGGCCTAGACCCGTGTTTTTGATGTTCGGTTCAATTCACCTGTATTTGAAGAACCACAAATTCTAAAAAGAAAAGCTTTTTTCAAAATTTATGTTCTCGCATAACAAAGAAGAGCAATTTAGATGCTCATTTTAGACAGAGTGTAGTATGTTTACCAGTGTGTTGCGTTTGTGTGCGCTAGAGTCGCACGCGCCGTGTAGCCGGTAGTTCAGATTGCGGGACCCACTTTAAATAAATAACAAAAATCAGTTTTGCGAGCTACGACACTGTAATTTACAACATAAGGACTGCCAGATGGTGAATTTACTGTGTAAAATTGTCAGACAACAGTCTTGTCACAGCCAAAAGTTACAAATAAAGTGAAAAAATTCAATGTACCTCCTATGGCAGCGAAAAAAACATTGTTGTGGGCCAACGAACGTTAGATTACACAGAAAAAGGGAACGAGAGCAAATTGAGAAGGCTCTTTGTCATTCCTGTTGACGTTTTTGTTAAATAAAACCCAGAACGTTTTTTTTTTATTTGTGAGACATGCTGCGCTCAAACCAACTAGGAAATGTCAAACCAACTAGCCCAAATTCAAGCATTATTATTTTTTTGCTTTCCTGGGTACGTGTGCATCGAAATTTTGTTGTTTTTCTTTGCAACTTTTGATTGAGGCACATCTGCGCTCTGAAACTTCCACAAAATAAATCCACCACCTAGCAGCCTTTACGTGATAAATTACAGTGTCGTACCTCGCAAAACTGACTTTTTCCGATTTATTTAAAGTGGGTCCAAAAAAGTGGACCACCGGTACATTCAGCTCGAGTTACGGTTATGTAGAGAACAGACCGAGAGCGAAGTCCACGCTACAAACACTTATCTAAAAGGCTTTCACCGCGCGAGTATGTGTGCAATGTTCACAGCGTCGGGTTCTTGCAGCATTGGCTTCGCTCGTACATGAAATAAAATCACAGACATGCGCGGATGTAAAGCTTCGCACGCAGCTGTGGGATAGCAAGAAAGCTACACCCTTGAGCAGCATTGCATCACCACATCACCCACGGAGTGTGGAAAGTATCAGTCAGTGATACTGTGTAGTCTCCTCCCTAGCTGAAACAAGGGAATCGGACTACGAATGCTGCAAACTGCACTTAGGAACAGGGGATGCAAGGCACGATACTCAGTGCTGGCTTTTACTTTTGTTGGCCGCGCGATCGTGTCTAAACCCGTCAAAACATAACGTGAACATCGATAAGTACGTACCCTTGTTCCGGACGAGTCCAAATACCCACTCTGTTTACAGAGGGGCACGCAGCAGTAGGTAGGCATCACACACGTGGTCGAAAATGCACGCGCCGCACGCCAGTCACGCGATGTCAACTGGTATCGGCGCTGCCGCCGCTAACCCTGCAAGATGGCGGCTGACGCTGATTGCCGCTGCGTTCAACAGATGGCGCTGTTTTTTGTAAAGGGTTTATAGAGGAGGCTATGCCACTGCGCTAGTCGAACGGCTCGAATGCCGACACCGAACGCCGGACGCCGGAGTTCCGCTTCCTAACGCGTTCGACGAGTGCAGTGTAGACAAAGGCAGCATTTGTTTCCACTGCACTGTTCTAACGCGTTTAACGCGAACGCCAAACGCCGCTTTCCAGCAGTCTGCATTCTAACGCGTTCTACGAGCGGAGTGAAGACAGCTAGCTTTTGGGTCTACCGACTAATCATTTCATTCAGAGCTCGGTTTTCTGACGTCCCCGCGCACTATCAGCTACTCCTCTCTTTCTCAATTTCCGCCCGCAGATTTCGTGTACCTAAAAATGGGGCCCTACATTTAAGTTATTTTGCCGAAGATGCTGCCTCTCTGTATTCCCCAGTGGCGCAATTGGTTAGCGCACGGTACTTATAAGTCAGTACTAGTGAGCTATGCCGGGGTTGTGAGTTCGAGCCTCACCTGGGGAATCTTTTTGTTTTATTCGTATGTCGGCGTACAGATCCCATTTTGTTTTCACTAAAAAAGACGTGCAACAAAATCGGGATAAAATTTTCTGGCTTAACAGGTGCTTACGGTCACTTGTGGGACCCAGGCATGCTAGTACGTGACGTTACTGGTCAAGAAGCTTTTGGTCGCGGGGTAATTCCAAGAAAAAAAAACTTCCTTTTTTAGTTTTTCCTTCGAAAAACTTGATATCGTACTCATGGGCTGTATCGTTGACGTTTGGCACCCACGGTGACAATAGCCAAATGCAGCTTATCGGTGGCGAGATGTTTTGGTGGCGCCCTCCTATGGTCTTCTCTCGTTACGTCATTACTTTGCAAAAAAAAGGTTGATGGTTTTTGTATTGAGCATGGGGGAAGCTTGAAATCATTGCGCTCTGAAACCAACGCTGCCAACACCGCCAAAATTGAAGGTCTTACATTACTCTTATTTCTGTCGATGAGGAACCTTTGCTGACGTCACAGTCAGCATTCGGCCAATCGCGGCAGGCCGACCACTGCGACGCTTTTCACCGCTCACATCGCCAATAGATTGAACACGAGCACTATGGAGACACTCGGCTTTAGTTCGTTACCATCAGTGCCTTCAACCCAGTGCGTGGCTGTGATGAACATTGGAGGCATATAATTGGCACAAGATCGCATGGCCGCTTGTTCTATACTCCGTTCAACCCTAAGCAAAGGCTAGAAGCTCCGCCTTCAGCGCGACCTCGCTGGCTTTCATAGTGCTTTGTTTGCGCATGCCTGCGCGTTCACACTTCTGTCAGCAAGGACAAAAAGCTCGCGCTGAAGGCGGAGCTTCCAGTTTTACTAAAGGTTGACCGGAGTACAGCAGCGAGTTGAGGGGTGAATGCTGCTCGTTTTAACAGCAGAGCTGTTAAGGGCCACTTTCCCCAGGATCGTGTCCGTCAGCAAACAAATGATGGCACAGAACTCTGAACAGCGACCGCCATCTATGAGCGACGGCGGCCACTAGACAAGCGGCTTGCCGGTTGTCTGGTTGCCGCCGTTGCTCATAGATGGCGGCAACCTTTCGAGCCTTTCCACTCTGGCTTGCCGACTAGCTGCCGCCCATTACTTCATTCCCACCATAGTACAGCTTCGCTGGTCTTCTTTCTTCAACGGAGCGGAAAGGCTTGAAGTTTTTCTCTAATATCTTCTGCGACTATGATTTCTTGAACAAAATAAAAAAATGTGTGTTTTGTAGGTTTTATACGTCATATATGAACCCTAAGTGGTATTTGTTGGAAGTACAAATAATCGCTGCACCGCCCCTCAAAAGGGCCGTGCAACGATATTGGGTTGCTATGTTTTTCATTTCAATTAAGCTTACTGGCACCAGCGGGACCCAAATGACGCCACTGAGTGGAAAGTGTCTTTGTTGTGGTATAATTTCTGGCATAAAAACGGACTTTTTCATCCAGTGTCTCCTTCACGAAAATGGTTGACGTAGTTATGTGGATCGTAGTGTTGATGAAGTCACAAGGTCACTCCGTGGTTCCGATTACAGTGAACTAGAACTGGAAGTAGTCGATAAAAGCAGCGAAGCCAAAAGTGCTGAATGCCGCTCATGGCGCGCGCCCCGTAGTCATGGCATATCACCCGGGCGAGCGATTAAAAGCATACTTCAAAGGCTCCGGTAGTGCGGTGCTCGGTACACGTTACCACTCTGGCTAAAAGTTTATATTGTGAACCAGAAAACTCACCGGGCAAAAACCAAACCGCATAGTAACTTTGACGTATTCACAGAAGGCAGAAGACTAATGAGAATGATAGAACTGACGCGGACGATATGCAATAGATACGACACAGGTTCCTAACACAATATACAAGTGAACACAAAAATGTTAACATACATAGTCACGTAGATATAAAAATCGAGACCAAGAATGGTTGTGCTGGTGGCGACAATGTCCAATGAACAATATAGCGAAAATACCGGCGTTGCAGCATTTTTTTACTAGCGCTGATTTTGGCGCCGGTTGCCGGGACTGCTTGCTGGTACCAGGCCGCGGGTCGGGCTCATGGGATGGGCTGGGTTAGCCACGGGCCGGTCGGAAGATATCCGCAGGCCGGAATTGGCCCGCGGGCCGAGATTTGGAGACCCTTGGTTCATTATAACGGGACGAAAATGAGTGTTTTTACCCTCTTCATACCTGACATCATATACAGCGGGGAATCTACCGGGGTTCATATAAACGAAATATGACCGTGATCGGCACATATCATATCACGTGATCGCTCGTTCTGGCAGCAAGCTAAAACAATAAACTGTGCTCGTTTTTTCTTCTTCTGCGACTGTTAATGTTTGGTAGAAAAAGAACGAACCCATATATTT
>JAZHYW010015140.1:0-14851 GCA_037355805.1 Ixodes ricinus
ACCTTCAAACCTTTCTCGACACTTTTGGTATGGCCCCAGTCGCGGCGTTTTGACGAGAAGGGCAGGTTTCGGTCTGGTTCCTTTCAAAACAACGCAGGAATACACGCCTGGCATGGGGACTTCTGCCCACAGCCCCAGAGCGGAAGTGCGACCGACGCGCCACCACCGCGCCATGACGTCCTCACAGAGATGAGTTGGTGTATACAGACAAAGCCTGGCAGATGGTCACGTGACGTGGCCGCTGAAAGTGAAAAGGTAGAGCGGCAGACAGCAGTCATGTAACGGCCACCGTGCCGCGGCAGAGACGCCGAAAACACTCTCAGTCCCGAGCGATGGAATGTCCGCTCGTGCTTCTCGCGTTCCTCGGGCTACCGCTTCTTTTCTCGTCGGGTTTGAAAACCACGTTTCGGGTCCTCGCCGCTGCAAAAGCTGTGCGCTGAATACCAGACTCCCCGAAAAATGCCCTGTGCTACCAGATCCTCGCGCTCCAAACCTCGGACCGGGCACTCTATGGCTCCGTCATCGAACTGCCAGGCTTTGTAAGTATAGAGGAGGCTATGATTCGCATGTGGAACATACAGGACAGGTCCTCGTATCTTCCTTTTTTGGGAACATCTTCAAATGTCCTTCTTCATCGGCCACAAAAAGGCTGCTCAGTTAGAGCGTTACAAATGCCACAGATTCTGATGATGATAGTTACCAAAGTGGCCACACTGAATTAAGCCTCTTTCAATATTCTCCTTGCCTTCGGCAATCCAGCTTGGACCGGTTGTTTGTTCTGTGCGAAGAGTACCACGGCGATCTTGAAAACTCGACCTCCCCCTATTGGCTTGTTTTCAATGGCGTCCGATCGTTGGACCATACATTAGAGCAGGCAAGGTTTTTGAAAGACGTAAAGTCATGAAGTTGTTTAAACGCAGCTGTAATGCGAGCGTGAGCTTCAGAGGGGATCGATAAGGTCGATTCACACAAGGGCGTTTGCTTACGATTTCCTACGTTACGTGACGAGTCCCTCGGGACATTCGTGTTTCGTATGTCGTGTGCAAAGCTACTCCTTGAACCGGTCGCCACGCTTCATTCGAAGCACGGATGTACTCGGTTACTCGCAGCGTAAGCGGTCATGCGTCGCAACGTAGCGTAACGTAGAAACACGCCCCTGTGTGAACCGACCTTTTAGCCGGGGTCACACCGGCTTGTGCATCGTAAATAAGACAGTCTGCATTCAGATTCGAACCCGAGTCACCGCGAGATCCCTGCTTCGAATGCCGGATGACAATAAGCACAGGAGAAACTTGGCACGCGGCACTCGAAGCACGGATATTGCGCTGACTCGTGTTTGTGCAGACTGTCTTTGATATGACGTAGAGGTGCGTGACACCAGCTTTAGCCCTTCGAAGGGACCACATAAATCGGTTTCTTAAAGTCGGGGTCGTCAACTGCTTATACATCATACAAAGGCAGTCTGGCAGACATCGTCACTGCAATATCCGTGGTTCGGAATGCCGCGCAAGTTTCACCTTGAACTCGTTGCCGTGCGGGATTCGAGCGCGGATCTCTTCTTCCTAATTACGTTCAAATTTGTTTGTAAGCTGTATTTTGTACGGTGTATAAGCAGTCTGACCCCAATTAACGCATCAAGCTAACGTTTTGTACAAAGCCGACCGAAAATGGTGCCTTTCGTGTACCAATATTTTAAAGATGGAGCTTACCTCAATAAAAAAAACACAATCAAGCGTAAGATCGCTATTTACTCCGCCTGTCTGATAACGAATGGCGTCTGATTGACGCAACAACCGACAGATGGCTGCAGTTGTTGGCATATAGCCAAAATAGTCTGACAAAGAATCATTCATTTTGGCTTGTTGTC
Source organism: Ixodes ricinus (assembly GCA_037355805.1). Lineage (NCBI taxonomy): Eukaryota > Metazoa > Arthropoda > Arachnida > Ixodida > Ixodidae > Ixodes > Ixodes ricinus. The sequence goes on from JAZHYW010015140.1 coordinate 1,868, forward strand.
CTGTAAGCGTACTTGCTTATTCACCAAAAATCAGCGCATTAGTATACCGTTTCACCTTATGTTGTACCGCAGCGAAGCTAGACGCGCGAGCTCATCGCGTTGATTCAGCTGCCATTAATTCCGGGAGAGCTTGTGCCGCCGAGATGTGCGCCAGAGCAAAGGGCCCGCGCTTGTAACCTTTCCTGCGGTCATCATAAGCTGAAATAGAGTATAGCAAAAAAAGAGCCGCGCCGCATTTTACCCAAAAGCGTATCAATCCACTGTCAGGGAAATCGTACCGTAGCGCTGCGCACGGTACTCCATCGTCGCTCTTGCACAATCAGGCGTGTGTCACGGCCAGACTAAAACGCCGGATGAATTTGAACCGTATAAACAAGACAGAGAAGCCAGGATATCCAGTCCTTTAGCCTGGACTGGATTCACGCGCTTCTTTTTCGTAGCCTTTTCCGTCACAAGAAAAAGCATTTGCATCTCTCTGCATAGGGACGCTGGCACCTATATTCTCGCTGATCCACTCCCCTAACCTGCTGCTCAAAGGGTATGTTTCTCGTGGCCAAATGGTGTATTGGTGTATCCCGACTTGCACGTCGACATCGGGGAAGACCTCTGGCGTGTCTTTCCACCAGGTGCCCAGCGATGAATCCCTAACAACCCGTGAAAAAGAAGATACCGAAGAACGCTGTTGTCAACAAGTACCCGGCTATGATGTGTGCGTAAGGTTTTCTATTCCTTAGTGAAGCACTTCGCAGATTATTGATTTAATGTCAATCAAATTAGTAAACGAGAGAATGCTCGTACGCCTGCAATTTTGTGCCGTGGCATTATCTCGGGAGATCTGTCAGCGTGATGATCTTCGACCAGCGCTGCGTTTATGCCGTTTCACTGTCGATTCTCAGAGTTGCTACTCAGAAAATAACGTTCACCGTCAGTGGCACCTAGAATCAAGCAGCACCTTACGCGCATCTGGCATTTCCAGCACAACGTAAGGAATACTGCATAGCAGGCTCCGCGATAGTTTCCAAACGATTTTACGCGTTCGCTTCTTTCTGTCGGCTTCTCCAGTTTGCCTTGACCAAAGTCTATCCGCGTAGACATTTTTGAGGGGCATTTCTAATGAAGGGAAGAGAGCGCGTGTGCACAGCTTTCATCAGCCCTCTGCGCGCACTCCCGTAACTTTGATTGCAGCCGCGCTTTGGCGCAGCTCCTGCCTCCCAGTGGCGCTTAGAGCCTACTATGTGCTTTAACTATGTGCCAGTGACGCTTCGGAAACATAGGTTGTTATCACGCCTCACTGGACAGACCTTAAGATAGGGAGCGCGTGTCTCGGCAGGCCGTGATTGTGTTAGTAAACGGCCTCCATAGGTCGCGAATTCACGCTCCTACACTCCAAGAAAGTGCCTGCGCGTCTACTTACCCACAAAGCACTCAAAGAGCCAATCACTGCGATCTAGGAAATCAGCTCAGCGAATGATGAGGCGGAACATCCGTTTAGACCTCAAAATTAAGTCTGCGCTGTGGCGTTACGCAATGGAAGCATGACGCTTTGCATTGCGTAATGCCACAGCGCAGACTTCATTTTTAGGTCTCATCGGATCTGTCGCCTCATCATTAGCTGAACTGATTTCCTAGATCGCAATGATTGGCTCTTTGAGCGCTTTGTGGGTAAGTAGACGCGCAGGCATTTAGAGTGTAATTGATTCACCTTTACTCCGGTAAGCTTCTTATTTGATATTTGGATGCACCAAATGCTTCGTCTTCGACCATCAATGTAGAAAAGTTTAGCTCCATAATCGTTTGTTTTTTTTTTGCGGTCCCTTCAAAGGGCCAACTACCTCTTAGAAAGACGCGGCATATATTGCGATTCATCGACTAGCGTATAAAAGGCTTACCTGCAATATCTTGCGATTCAGCACGGGACAGAAGCTTTCTTCACAGGGCAGAGTGTTATCGTCGAAAAATTCTCGAACTGGAGCTTCCACCACTTCGACGCCAACGACACGATGACCTTTCTCGTAGAACCTGCTGGCAGCAATATACATTACACTCGTGGTGCACGTGAGTGATGTTAACAATGGACCCTTTCCGAGAAGCGTTCTGCGCACGCGCGAGCGCCCGATGCCAAGCGGCGGAAGTTGGCACCAAAAATCGAGGAAATTCGGAAGGAGGCTGTAGATCAGCGAGTAGCAAACGTAATTGCAGCATACATATAATTGTGTTACGCAAAAAGAAAGCGGACGGAAAGAATAACACGACGTTTAAGTGGACGCCACGGATGCCCCACTTGGACGGCGCGTTGAGCACGCCCCGCTGCTCAGAGAACGAAGAAACTGGTAGCGTAGCTCCCCATTATCGATTGGTAGCGCAGGTAGGTCCCTTCCTCGATTTTTAGTTCGTGCAGCCACCGCCTGGTGCACGTCGGTATGTGAAAAAGGTCCATTGTATAGCTCCTGCGGCAAGCGGGTCTCCGACTTGATATGATTGCCGCGTCCTCAAAAGTAGTAACTCGATTTCCGCGTTGCAACTTCATAAAAGTATCATGCTATCAGAGCCGTATATTAGGAGAGTTTGTGACAATGGGAGGAGCAAAGGCCGCCGCCAGCGCCGAAAACTCCCCCGCGGTTAGAGCGTAAACTAAAGGTACGACACAGCGTCGACCAATCAGGAGACCGCGACGTCACAATATTGCAAACGACATTTAAAGCGTGAAATAGAAGCGTTCAATCTCGGCCTCTCTACTCCATCTCACAAATGTCTGCAGTAAAGACAAAGGCACAGGCGCGTGAGCCTAGCTCAGCGAAATGCTTTTGTTTGTACGAGAACTCGTGCATAGGAGGCACTTTCCAAAGCCACGCGCTCGTGCCCATGCCTTTGTCTGCACTGCTGATGTTTGTGCAGATGGAGTATCGGTGACAGTTTGCTCTGGGCCGGCTTGCTAGAACAGCGTCTAAGCTGAGACTGGCTGAAAGAAAACAGTGCAAAGGGTGGGGCGCGCGAGCGTCTTGAGACGCGGAGTCCCGCTCGGCTCGTGCGCTGGCTTTGGCAGTGCTTTCTTTCCCCGTCTCAGCTGAGACGCTGTTTCTAGCAAGTCGGCCCTGGTTTGGAGCGCACGTTCGTTTATTCTACACTTGAATATTGGCGTGACGAAAACCTCACATGCGCAAAGTTTTCAGTCACCGAGAGCTAAACCTTTTCACTCTAGCGACGCTAAAACGGCTTAAATTAGTCGTGTCACATATTTAGAGCACACGACCACCGCTAGGGGCTGTTTCGCGGCCTGTGGTTGGCCCCGAGATGCTCGCCTATTCAAACCAATGTATGGTCAAACTCTCTCCATAAACGGCTCTGCATGCTATCAGAGCCGTATATTAGAGAGAGTTTGGACAATAGGCGGAGCAAGGCCGCCGCCAGCGCCGAATATTCCCCCACGCTTAGAGCGTAAACTAAATTTGTGACACAGCGTCGACCAATCAGGAGACCTCTACTCCATCTCACAAATGTCTGCAGTGAAGACAAAGGCACAGGCGCGTGAGCCTAGCTCAGCGAAACGCTTTTGTTTGTACGAGACCTCGTGCATAGGAGGCACTTTCCAAAGCCACGCGCTCGTGCCCACGCCTTTGTCTGCACTGCTAGAACAGCGTCCTGAGACTGGCTGAAAGAAAGCAGTGCAAAAGGTGGGGTGCGCGAGCGTCTTGAGACGCGGAGTCCCGCTCGGCACGGCTCGAATTATACTTCGTTTCACTTTATCTGCGAGCGAAGCCAAAGCTAGAAGCGCGAGACCTGCGCTTTTTGCATTTCTCCCCAGCTCGCGCGCTCGAGCAAAGCCTGAACGCACGGAGCTTCCGTGCTCGCGCTTCCAGTTTTGCCTTCGCTCGCACATAAGGTGAAACGAAGTATAGTCGTGTCACAAATTTAGAGCACACGACCACCGCTAGGGGCTGTTTCGCGGCCTGTGGTTGGCCCCGAGATGCTCGCCTATTCAAACCAATGTATGGCCAAACTCTCTCAATAAACGGCTCTGCATGCTATTTACCTGTCGCGATCCTGGCGGTGGGACAGCATTGGAAGTGGATGTGGCAGACGCCTGTTCTGCTCCAGGTCAACCTCCAGCTTGACAGACAGCGGAAGGCTTCGCCAGCCAGGGGTTGGGACGCCGCGACAACAGCGACACTCACGTCCTCTCGTACTTTTTGCAAAAAAATTCTACACCCAACCGCCAGGATCGCGACATCCGACAGCGTGATACGTGAGCTCCTGTGACGCAATTGGTTGCCACTTCGGGACCGGTTTTCGATGGACGGAAATGAGATAAAACGGGAAGCAGAGCAGCAGAAGGCCTATTCCAGACACCCTAATGATGATGTCCACTGTCAAAACATGACACATCTCGTCATCTAATTTTGTGGGGGAGAAACAACGCGTTAAATAAGCGGTGAAACGAGGTCCTTTAAAGTAAATATCTATAGCTCTACACAATTTGGAAGGAAACGCTAGAATTTAATATTATTAGATTTCGGCAGCGGAAAGGAGTTTCGGAAAAATAACTCGTCTCGCGTTAGAAAGAAGTTTCTTCCCCACGATAATGTATATAAATGACGGTTTTAAGGAGGTTGCGCACGCATGCAAAATGGAATCAATAAAAGCTCTTAGAAACTACTTTTTTATCTAATAAAGTAGCTCGACTGAAACGCCAGAGCTAAAAAGTGGAGCACATACGCGAAAACTCAACAAAATTATCAGAAGAAAAAAATAACCGAAGCGGGCCTAGTTATGGTAAGAAAAATATCGCAAATATGCCTTTAACCAGACCATTGTTTCAATATATGTGCACTACACCCCTTTGTTTCTGTGAAGTAGTTTTTGTTCTCAATTTGATTCGCAATACTGCTAATTCATTTCGGGATTGTTTGATAAGTGTGGTACGAAATGAGCACAATACAAAATTATCAAGGAATTAACAGTCGATGATAGTTATGGGTTACTCTATGTCGACAGGCGCGCTTTTAAGTTGATAAAATGTGATTCGGGGATAGTAAAATGTAGGACGTATCACGGCAAATGTTTCAACTCATTAATGGCTCGAAGGAAAAAAAGTAAATCAATTATTCTGAAATCTGAACTCTTCAAGACGTTTGCCGTGGTCACACCTTATGTTAATCGTTTACTAGAAGGAATTAAATAATTTTCTTAGAGAATATTGAAGTTGTTGTATGCTAATTCGTACAAAAACTTGAGCCTTGCAATTTGTGTCCTTTTCTTTTTTTCTAGGGGTAGACGTTCCAACGGTCTGCAGAGTTCATTGGGAGAGTCACATGCCTACTTTAGTTTTCAGATTAACCTTGCTCTTATTTTGTTATTGTTTCTAGCATATGAATACATTAAACAGGGTGTGAACACCATATGACGTACTCGAGCATTGTACGGATAAATAATGTCTTATAGGCTAATAGTTTCGTTTCAGTATATCCAAATTGTATGACTCGTTTTAGATAATGGAGTTCATTCATGCTCTTTCTGAGGGATGCTTAAGGGTTAGTGTATTCATTATAGGTGCCAACCGCGAAAAAAGACCTGGACAACAGAGGAAACGCAGGCGATGAGACAAAGAAGGCCTAATTTCCAGCGAGTTTCGGCTGGTTTATATATCAGCTTTTTAAGTTGCGCCGTTCGATATCTCAGCGCGGAACCATGTTTGTTACCCAGTGATAAAAAATGCAGACCGCAGGTTTTCTGTGAGTCATATGTGTATCTTCTAGTAAGGAAGTATAAAATTTAAGTTTTGAAGGTGCGAATTATGAACGCATGTTTTAGCTTCTAGCACATTACGTGCCAACAAATTTGTGTTAGAGCCAACGAGAACGGTGAAAGAATTCAGGAAAGGCAACAAACACCAACACGCTGAAGCGCCTGGTGTAAAAATGCACAGAATACAAATCGACAGTGTCGACACCTACCCCATCGGCTGGCAAGAAGACATGTGCTTGATGACCTCGTGTAAATCAGCGTGCGGTGCCGCAGAAGAGGTCATTCAGTGTCACTTACTTAACATATTGTACGCTCAACGACCACGCGCCAAGTTATACTGTGCAAAACGCTATCTTCATATTTTCTTGACGCGAAGTTTGACTCTAGAAATCGCTTCGCTGAAACAAAGATAAAACAGGTCTCACGAGCTGAAAACCACGGCGCCATTTAGTTCTTCGTTCTAGGCGCATATAAAAATTTAGGACGCGCCTCAGAAGGTATTGCCCGATAGATGGCGTCGTTGTGTTCTCCTCTCGTCTTAAAGACCGACGACCAGGTCGCGCTTTCCACTTTCCCTCTCTTCCTCCTTTCCCCCTTCAACCCTGCCAACCGTTGCCGTTTCCTCCTCTCCCATGGTGAGGAGGATCTTCTGCCTTGCAGAATCTCGATTCTTGTGGTCGGCCTTTAAGCGGTCACTAAGCGGTTACAACATGCTCAGTCGCACCCAAACGCAAACGTGTGAACTGAACACCTAACGTCTAATTTGTCCGTTATTTTACTCGCTTAGAGTAAGGTGCGTAAATACTTATCTACCTTTTGACAAAGTTTATGGTTCAATGTTTGAAATCAAATCTATTTTATGCTGTTTGTTAATCGAGCACACATGTTTTCACGACCCTAAACACATATATAATGCTGCCTTCTGTAGATACCTTTCCTACAAGAGCGTACGACCATAAAAGGTTTGCTTGGTAGAATTCACCGGTCATACACTCACCATTTAATTCGACAGCTTTTCCGCACAGTCGGTACAAAGACTTGGGCGTCTTCTTTCCCAGCCAAGATGACGTCTTGGTGTTTCTTTAAGAATCTGCGCAATGGTAACAAAGTGTTCGCTTTCAGATCATGTTTATGCGGAAAGAAAATTGTCTGCTTTTTGCATGGGGGCTCGCGGTGACGTCAGAACGATGCCGAGCTCTGATTGGCTTTGATTAAAAAGGATAACGGGTAGACCTCAATGTCTACGCACTATTCTTTTTCAATCAGCCAATAAGAGCTCGGGGTTCTGACATCATCGCACCCCCTGTGCAAGAAGCAAGCGAACTTGCGCTCCGCATAATGCCGTGACTCAGAGCCACTAAATGAGCTGCGCTTAGAGTATCGGCACTTCGTTCCCCGACATTGTCAGGGCGCCGCCATATTGGGGCTTGTGCAGAACAGACGGAACTGCAGATCGTCATGATTCAAAAGTGCGACTTCCTCAGCATTTGATTCGGTGTTAGGAAGCTCATGTAATATTGCTTTTCTCTGTCGCGGACTGTTTAAACTTTTGTGGAGGACGGAAAAGCGTTTCCTGTGATTTCAGATAACGCTTCAGATGACTGGCAACCATGATTTTAAGCCACAATATGGCCAAGTGTCGTTACTCTGAAGCGTAGCTTATTTAGTGGCTCTAGCCGTGACGACACTAGACATCACTGTTCAAAGTCAAGCGGTAAGGAGTTATTTTATACAAGTTGCCCAAAGGAATGGATTGAAAGCACACATTTCTTGTTTTCTCTCATCTTTAGAACTATCTTCCTTCACAAGCTTCATCCTTTTTAAAAAATAACAGAGTTACCCATCTGATTTCATGCAAGCTTACGGAGACATTTTTGTATAGGGAGAGCAACTGGAGTAGTTGCTCTCCCTATACAAGGAGCAACTGGAATACCGGAACACGTATTCAATAAAATTCAGTTGTAAGTTGCGCCTTGTTGTGTCCCTGTTCTCTCCTTTTGTCCTCGTCCTTGCTGCGCACAAGATTGTATAAGGAAATGAGAGCACACGGCGACGCCAGAGAGCCGAGCTCTGATTGAAAGGATTAGTGGGTATATGCCAAGACTAACTGTCTATGTCTCTATCCTACTGCCTTCCTCCAATGACTGTATGCTTGTGTAGAGAGAGGATGAAGAAGACAATCCTACCTAGATCATCGAACAGTAGGCTCTGTATCGTTCCGGCTATTTTCTCTACTCTTAAACGTCTCTACTATTAAACACTCTACTCTTCTCTGCTCTAAAACTTCCGAAGCTCATAGCGATCGGTTTCGATACTAAATATACCTTATTAAAAAACCTAAATTAAACTAAAAGACTGATAAGCCCGAGTGCGTTCCGAACGGCCATCTGGAATAGGTAGCGGAGGAAAAACAAGCCTATTTAATAAAGCTATAACATCAAACTACAATGGGCTAGCAGTATACACGAACTCATCTCTGTGACGTCACGGCGCGGTGGTGACGCGTCGGTCGAACTTCCGGTCTGGGGCTGTGGGCAGAAGTCCCCATGCCAGACGTGTATTCCAGCGTTGTTTTGAAAGGAACCAGACAAAAACCTGCCTTCTCGTCAAAACGTCGCGACTGGGGCCGTACCAAAAGTGTCGAGAAAGGTTTGAAGGTCAGTTTTCACGTGCTCGGTTCGTCCGGAGAATCTGAATATGTGCCGTGAAAAGGGAAAAGCAGACGCCGTCGGACAACGACTGCTTGGGCGGGAAGCACTTTGGGTTGAATTCACGGATACTTGTGGTCATCGGATTTATTTGTTTTGTTCCAACATGAACGCCAGAAAACCGTCAAGTTGTGCGGACCACCTGCGGACTACGTTCAGTGCGTCTTCAAGTTCAAACGGCCGCCTGATTGTTTGAACTGTCGTCTGCTCTTTCAAACGTTTCTGCTTGTCGTCTGCTCTCTTAGACGACGCCGGTCCCTAGACCAAACGTTGGCCTCGGTACTTGCGATAAGAAGTAAGTGCAGGCCTCAAAAGACTTACATTTGAAGGTTGGTAAGCAGGCGCGATGTAAACAGTAGATACAAGGAGATATTGATCATTGTTACCAGTGACCATCATCGACTTGTTATGCCTAATTCAGTTGGTCCGATTCTGCTTGCGATTTTCAGTATCGACGTCGACCATCTCAACTACGGTTCACGCTTTTGCAGCCCGAGCGGCGTCGCGACTGAAAATTTTGAGCGAAATCTTATCATGCGAATCAGGTTTTATACTTCGTTTCACTTTATCTGCGAGCGAAGCCAAAGTTAGAAGCATCGAGACCAGCGCTTTTTGCGTTTCTCTCCAGCTCGCGCGCTCGAGCAAAGCCTGAACGCACGGAGCTTTCGTGCTCGCGCTTCCAGCTTTGCCTTCGCTCGCACATAAGGTGAAACGAAGTATAGCGTAAATTCTGCGGCGTCCACGCGGAATGAATCGCCACATGTCACATCATTCACGCGAAGGTTTGCGGTGTAACGAGCCTCAGTAACTTCGCTGACGCCGCTCAAGATAGTCAGACATCGCCAGGACGACGTAGAAGCAACAATTCGAACGCGAAAAAGGGCAGGGGGACTCACACTGACGCCGACAACATCGCATTTTAATGGTGTGTTTATGGGCGACGGCGAGCTTCTTGCCCACACCCCTATCGCGCATGCGCGCCGCCGGTGGCGTCCGCTAGGGGCGCTCTCAGCGCTCCGGTTTTAGAGTGCCTTCATACAAGCGTGCGCTTTTGCTTGAGTGGTGACATCTCAGCCATTTTTACGCCCAATCGTTTTTTTATGCATTTTGAAGCGCGCGCAATCCGGTGTCAATCAGCTCGAGCGCGTAGCTTTGGCTAATGCATAGACGCCATTTTAGCGCCCAGGTCACGCACCGAGTGCGCGAGAGCGTCACGTGCTGACATATTCAGTGCAACAATGGATGTCTTCACCCTGAGACAGACAGACATATAGGCACCCTATCCGGTTTGTTTGTAAACATGAGTTGGTGTATAAGGACCTCGCACTGACTAACCCACTATCGCTCACAGCGTATAATGAGTTACTATACTCCGTTTCACCTTATGTTGTACCGCAGAAAGGCTAGAAGCGCGAGCGTGATAGCGTTGGCAGCTGCTCTTAACGCACGAGAGCTTGTGCCGCCGAGATGTGCCCCAGAGCAAGGAGCTCGCGCTTGTAGCCTTTCCTGCGGTACATCATAAGGTGAAACAGAAGTATAGCACATTTATTATATTTCTTTCCTGACTAATCGAAAAGTAGCGGACACCCGCGCGAGTGTTATTCTAGCTCCTACAAGAGCTGTAGCGCCTCCAACCACGCGCGGGTAAAGAAACCAGCAAAAAATTGTATTGCTCGACTTTGAAACTACTAACAATTAACGAGGACACCACTGAGATCGTCGCTACATACAAATACGTCGCTAGGATTATATTTAGACGCGTGCATTTGAATACCTTCAGAATTAGTAAGTGCAATAACTACTTCACCTTCGACCTGACAACATTCAGACCTAACTCGAGGTCCCGACTGAGACGTCTAGACAAACAAGAAGGAACCATACAGCTCTTCCGAGCACACAGCAGACTCCATGGGGAGTCAACGACGAAAAAGAAAAAAAGGAGAAGAGAGCCGTAACGGCGAATGCCCCAAAAGAAAAAGAAAAGCGCGCGAGAAGATGAATTGGAAAAAAACAAACAGTAATGACGAAAAAAGAAAACCAGATGAACCAACGGTGAGAACACAACCCGAGCCGGCCTCATCTGAAGTGCTTAGGGGAGCCACTGCGGAGCGCTCCCGCGGGGGCTCACGCGGGTGCCTCCGCGGGTGTCCGCTTGGAGTCGGTCTGGGACAGACCGGGGACGGCACAGATGCAATACGTAAAGGCTGTCACTCCCCTTGCAGCCCTAATGGCCAAGGAACAGACCAATGCCCTGGCACTGAGTTTTTAAAACTTAACTAACATTGCCATCGATCTAATTGAACGTAATGCATACTTGCAGGGGGACTAGATGAGCGGGTTCTCCAGCCGCCTCGCAGCTATACTGATGTGACAAAGACCACAAATAAAGGACAATCTAGCAAAGTAACAAAACTAATAAAGCTAACAACACCTGAAGACAAGAGATGCGAACCAGAAAGGCAGCACTTCTGGTTTTCCCAAGAACACCGCAGAAGGGGGAAGAGTTACTACAAGTAATTTCCACTCTGAGATCGGCGGTCCTTCCTGAAAAGTTGGCCCTTACCACTCCCGAGTTTCAAACCATTAAGGGAGGAGCACTGATTTTGAGTACTTCCAAGGAAGGAACCTCCAACCTGGAAAAAGCAATAAATGAGAGACCACCGCTGCAAAATGAACTAGAAGTAAAGAAAAATCTTTCAGACGAAACCCTTAACTTATTGTTAGGGGGATCGTAACAACTGATCCTGAACAACTAAAATAAAGACTAATACATCAAAACAAATTGACAGGAACCACGGAGGAGATACAGATTGTGTGGACGTTTGCAAACCGCAACGGGTTGGCCATAGTCATCTTCGAGCTCAGCCCGAGGATGTTCAGGGAGCTGCAGAAGAAAGGGGAGGGTCTTCCTGATTGGACCTCATGTCCTTTTTAGGAAAACCTCTATATCACGTTTTGCCAAAAATGCTGCTGATTTGGTCACTTGCTGGCACGCTGCACTGCATCTCCTCGATGCCACAATATAAGCAGAGACCAACTGGGGGAGAACTGTCAAGAACAAATAAAGAGATGCATAAGTGGTACAAATAATGCCACTTTCGCACAGTGGCAAACCTACACATTGGGCACTCTCGCAACAGTGCCCGAGCTACACTCGCCCAAGTGGAAGAGGTTGCATACAAAAATCTCAATGCCAATAAAAAAAAAGAGAAAAGAAGAGGCACTCTTGCTATCCAAACATTGATGCAACGTTCAACATTTTACAAATTAACACGAATCATTCATTTTCAGCCACAGAACATCTAAAAATTACCAAAGACAAAATTCAACCTATTATAATTGCAATGCAAGAACCTATTTTTTTTAAATAAAATAATCGGATTTTTTTTACAGACCATATTATACAATACACTGGACAACCACGCGCAGTTACGATTGTGCGAGACAAGGAAGTGGGCTTTTTCTCAAACAATAACTCCAGATATAATTTCACGCACAATAACAACAAAACAACAAAAATAAGAATCATTAATGCATATACGTGTCCAAGAGAAGATATTGCAAACATACCGCACACAATAGAAGAGGTCCTCACAACTACGTGAGAATCTACCAACAGCCATTCTTGGGGATTTCATCGCAAAAGCACCAGGCATGGGGGAGGATCCTCAGATAGTCCATGAGATATCCTCGCCCAATTCGCCATAAATCATTCACTTTTTATCTTAAATAAAATTGATCAAGGTCCAACTTATACCTCAACAACTGGCAATGGTTATATTGATCTAACCTTAACTAATGATTTACTTTTCCCAGATATATGACTATCTGACCAGGAGATTTTAAACATCCATAGTGAAAGTGATCATAAATACATCCTCACAACATGTTTCGCAGCACCCATGATGAAACGACTTACAAAAAATGCGAAATAAAATGTGACTAGAACACATAAAAAACAACAGATGGTTTTTAGAACTAAAATATCAAAATATTACAACAAAAGACTAATATATATATATATATATATATATATATATATATATATATATATCAGTGTGTCGAACCGAAAAAAATACGGGTTCGAGTTACGGTTCAGGTTCAGGTCAATTTATTTTGTTTCTGTTCAGTTCCGGTTCCGATTAATCTCGATCCGCGAACCGGTTCGCGAACCGCTTCGGGGCGCTGAACCGGTTCGCGAACCGGTTCGTAAATTATAAATGACAAATTGCAACATCAAAATAAATTACAAATAAATCATCTGAAATCAGCACATACCAAACGGGATACATCGTCGAAACTAGTAGTGCATAACGTTTATAAAAGCCCGTAGCCAATGCAAGCGGCAAACAACGACTGTCTGATGACAGGGCTGTCTGTCACGGGCGCTAACTCCAGCGTCTGCTGAGCGTTGGTTTGAGCGCACGCGCCCGCTTGAGTCCCATGACTACGCTGGGCAGGCGACGGAAGCAACAGAAGCTCGGCAGATCCCTATCAAATTCGGGAAAGAGCAATACGTAACCGGAACGAAGTA
>JAZHYW010015141.1:0-50362 GCA_037355805.1 Ixodes ricinus
CATGGATATCGACAAGGAAAGCCTGTTTATCATGAGCTGCACTTTCCTTAATACATAATTAAGGATTTGTAACTTTATTTTTACTTGAGACCGTGTTGCAATGTGTTCACGTGCATGCAAATTAAAAATACCAGAAATATTTGGTTACGTGCTTCCATAACCTTAGTAGTGTGGTTGGCAGAACGGCGGGTCCTACACATTGTTTTCTTTTTATCTTGTACAAGCCAGTAGCTTTCATGAATATTCAATGTTCATTAGAGCTGGGGACTGGTTAAGAAAAATTAATCTGGAATGATAAAACCCTTCAACTGACTAATCAATTAATAATTTTATTTAAATGATGGATCTCTAGGCATGTTATATGAAATATGATGAAACCACATTTTGCAATGTAATAATTAGCATATTGCGCTCCAGTATAAAACTTCATGGTGTGAAGCCTACAAAAATATAAACAAAGGAAACCTTTTTTTTAAACCGAGGTCATTTCTAAGTTCTTATTTGAACAATATAATCACTGCTGATGACAATCACAAGATGCTGAATTGGTTTAGCATGGACGCCGGGGTCCTAAAAATAACCAAGACGTACGAAAAAAGAGCAGGCATTTTGTACTTTATCTTGGCGCGACTTTCTCCAACACAAGACTCAGATTAAACAGCTGAAGCTTACGATAACGATTAAAGCATTACTTGAATAATCGAGATAGGTCAATCGATGTATTGCCCAGTCCTTATATCTGCGAGGTTAGGGCTGATACGGAAGGTTATTGGGTCTGGTAAATGACGAAACCCTTATAAATTAAAAAAAAATGCCGCTGTGGCAGATGCATGCTGCTGCTTCGTGATGCTTTTAGTTTTTTTTTAGTTCCGAAATGTGTGCTACGTTTTAAAAAGTATAATTTAATCATATATTTACAATATTAGCCTCTTGACATCCGCAGGCCCTCCCAAGGGCCTCGAAACCGTCGAACCCACACTACACAAAAACTGCATCTAATAACGCCCATGCTGCTGCGTTTCTCCCTTACATTCCTTTATTCCACTCGCTATAGATACATTATAAACGTTTCTTTCACTCACCTCGGTTGTCGTGCCATCTAACATTTTCCGACTGTAACTAGACGAGATGATCTTCCTTCTTCGCAACGTAGTGGAATTGTTCCCATCCGGTAAAACCAACTAACAAAGTGACACAGTATAAAAGAAAAAAAATCGACTGCACCGGCAATGGCATTTTTTTCTCCTAGAGACTAGCGAAAACACGGGAAATTCTAGTGACCATCAGAACTAACTTCTCCCAATGCGCAACATTTATGTTTCCGTGGAAGCTAAATGTTGTGCGAATTAAATGCGTAAAAACCCCAATCCTTCCATTCACAGTAGAAACATTACGCCAGAATCCGGTTTTTGGTTCCTCATTTTGTTGCCTTTCGCAGCCAGTGAGACAATACAGCGTTTTTAAAAAGAAACGAGCATTTAACATAAATAGTGCAGTTGGCCCGAAATCAGGCATTCGTTGTGGGGAGGATCTCACATTCCAATCTGTATCTTGAGCGGACGACGCATGCCCACAGGCGGTTGTTTCATATTTAGGCCGTACGTTGATAATATGTTACGATCTTCACGCAAGCAAGGAACAGTACCCCACCACTTTCCGCTAAACTCGTTTTTCAAGTTGTAATATGAAACAAAATAAGCGCGAAATTCCACAGCTCCGTGCGCACGAGCTTGGAAAGCCTTTGAAGCGACCATACTTCTGTCTACACTACGATGATGATAGCGGGACAGTAGCGCCCCCTTTAGGTAGATCTCGAGGCCAATACATCTCCGGTTTTGAATTGAGGTTGGTAGGTTATATTGTAAAAGTCATTGCGAAAGCACTAATATAAAAATAGAAATAAACGAAGACAAGAGAAGAGAAACAGAGGGAAGGGCAAACAATGACGTTCTTTCTAATGACAGAAACCCAATTTTACCATTATCAAGATAGTCGTTGATAGCAGGCAACAAGGCGTTTTACATCTCTAGTTAACCAGCCCAATATATTATAGCGCTCACGTCTTCGCCAGCATAATCTAAAGCAAAATAGGTTGATATGGTGATCAACTGAGCATTTATTGGTGCTGGGAATTTCTCTTTGAAGTCAAAGCCAAGTCCAAAGATTCCATTAATTCAAACTTTTATGAAGTCTTTACGCACGCAATAAACACCAACATCAACATAAAACTACTTTTTATGGCATTTCAAAACATCAGACGCAGCGGTATCTGTTTTTGGAAGAGAAAAACAAACTGTCTGGAAAGTGGAGAATCGTGTCGCAAAAAGAAATTACGGCACGAGTTTAATTTCTTTGTGTCGTATTTGAAAAGGTGGATGAAGAAATCCTTCTTTCAGCCAAGGTGGAGTAACTAATATTTGTGGAGTATTGTATAGCCTTAGCTTGCGGCACGTTCTTTTATATAGACGGGGCACTTGAACACAACATCCTGGCTAAAGATGGAAAGCCTATCAACCTGCGAATGTATTTGACTTGAATATACGTACTACAGGGATATGCTTTTCTTTCCATTCCGTTCACGGGGAGCGTGAGCCTGATCGCCGGCGCTAAGATTTATGTTGATGTGGCATTCTTTTCCATTCTAGGTCGTACGCATACAAAACATAATATAGTAGAAGGCACTCTATAAACACTTTGCGTCTGCTGCAGCTTCTGAAAAAACCTAGATTATCCGTTATCAAGAGAGCACTCCGAATCTTTGAATACGATATATCATGCTGTATGTTTAGCCTGGCATGATTTGCTTAAGGTCCTAACTTTTTTTTATATATAGAGAGGATTATAGTGCTTCATATTAATATTTACTTTGTGTATATATCTAAAAGATACTAATTGATCGTACGAACGCGTGTGTTGCAGAACGAATTGTGACACTACGTCTAACTTGCGAGGACTGCCACTCTAACCAGTGTGTTACAACTAAACTGTCAACGGGGTTACTTAACGTGCACCTAGAAATGGTAATTATACGAATTTGTGTCGGTATATACCAGCGATCTCTAGCTCATCTGAGTTTCAGGACTAGATGGGCCAACCCCAAAAATATTGAGGGCCATCATATGGCGAAAGAGGGGGAGTGAGTTAACATATTTTAGGACCAAAAATAATAGCGCTCGTGTTTTAAGTTTGAAAGCAATCGACTCCGTCTGTGGCACCCAATGATTTCGTAACGAAGAAATCTCGTATTATATTTTCTTATAAAATAGCCGTTTTGCCTATGTCGCATTAAGCTTTGATTTGCTTATGCATCCATACTTTGGGTTTGTACATAGCGTGATTACAGGATTTAAAATGTCACCCTTTCGCCAACACGCTCGAATGTTTCAATAGAACAAGAAACCAACCACTCACCCGTTCCTAAGTCTCTCAATCCACTCGGGAATTAATCATAGTTCATTATTACTCGAAAAATATATTTCTCACTCTGCAGAATTTTATTTACTGACACTGTTTATAGGACAATCATAAGAAAATATTTGCGACTTAACGGTATGTTAGACGAAACAATCCTCGACATAAAAGAAAATACACTAGTGCCATTTATGTTAACACGTTACAAGAGTAGAGCTACTTTCCCAAAGGAATAGAACGAACGACAAGAGGCCATTACTTATGGCGCATGCAGTGCTCGAGGCATTGGAAAGGGACCTCGTGGCCATGAAATACGTCAGGGCCGCGGACAAAAAAGTCGCGGCCCGCATTGCGGGCCGCGGGCCGAGTGGTTGAGATCACTGGTGTATACTATATCCGTGCCATGTAAACGCGACAAGAGGGCGGAATTCGGTATCGTGAGACCCGAGTAAGAAGGTAGGGAAAGCAAAATAAAGCTTATTTCCCCACTATTTTACGGGACATGGCCCGCATGCCAATGTCCACTACCACAACAAATAGAGAGCACTATGGTCGCTGACGGCATGAGAAGCGAAGGGGCGTGGTTTCTTATGTCAACGCTTTTTCCCTTGTGACTTCTTTATCGTTCTTAGAGGTGAATGTTACGATCTCATTGGGTGCGGAATAATAATGAAATATTAGGGACTTGCCACGAGTTGCGTTTCTTGAAGCAATGCAAAACCAATATTCAACGTGAAAAAAAGTAGTAGAAATATTTGACTAGAGCCTACAAAGGCAAGAAACGACATTTACACAACAAAATCTCGTACAAAACGCTGCATTTCTTGAAACGAATATCGCGGTCGATCACGGGCCCGCAGCCGGCCTTCGAGACGTGACGTGGGCAATTTCACTTTCCTCGTCGCATTCAGGTCATGTGTTTCGCATCCCGCGCGTGGGCCTTCGAGCACTGACACGTCTCAAAGCTCGCCATTCCGTTTTTCGCGGTTTTACCTTTAAATGTTTTTTTTTTCTTTTACCACATTATTTTTTTTAAATACCGTCATGTATGGCATGTACACACTTTATATTTGCAACTACGAGATCATCGCACTTGGAATGTTGGGTTCAGTATCCCTTAAAACTCTTAGAGATTTTTTTCTTTTAATATCGCGTCCAATAGGAGTAACAAGTAGAGTCAATTAACTCACGGGGACAGCTACAATGTTTTTCTCTAGTACACGGTGACTGGGTGTATGTATGCGATGATTGGAGTTGTCAGGTTTTAAGAAACTCGCAGCGTGGTGGTGCAAAGTGTCTCCAAAATTCTCAGGGTACATAACTTCTGTAGTGCGTCTATATCCCGTCACGAGGAACGGAGCACGCGCTCAAGCGCAAGCCGTTCTACTGTAACTCCGAACGCAGCCGAAGTCATCGCCATCGCCGGGTAAACCAATCATGCGCAAAAATAAAAGCTCAGGGCTGATTGATTGATTCATTTATTCAGTTACAGCGAACCAACAAGGTAGAAAGGCTTGGAGCGATAAACTGGTATCCCATTCACCAGGCAAACGTTCCCCCCCCCCTCCCCCGACCGGCGCCTTTTTGTACAATTTTGACCACTAGACTGGTGACCGTTCCAAATCCTGAGGTTTTTCAGCAAAACTGATCCAAGATTTGCGTCACGATTGCGGTAAGAACAAAAACAAAAAAACATGACAAACTACTTCTCAATACTATTAGCCCATGAGATTAGTGTCTAGCTCCGATAAAAACCCAATAGAGTGCCTTCATACACACGCGCGCTTTTGCTTGAGTGGTGACATCTCAGCCATTTTTCCGCCCAATCGTTTTTTTATGCATTTTGAAGTGCACGCAATCCGGTGTCACTCAGCTCGAGCGCGTAGCTTTGGCTAGTGCATAGACGCCATTTTAGCGCCCAAGTCATGCACCGAGTGCGCGAGAGCGTCACGCGCTGGCACATTCAGGGCAACAATGGATGTCTTCACCCTGAGACTGACAGACATGTAGGCACCCTAAACCCAAGATGAAGCAGCGCGGCTGACGGCATCTAGCGGAGCCATTGCGAAGCTGCCGGAGTCTTCGCCGTAAAAGCACATTTTGGACTTAAAGAAACACTGAATCTAAAAAAAAATATTTTAGTGCCTAATTAGGACAGGCATGTCTCAAAACTAATGTTCATCGAAAGAAAAAAAATGTTGGCCCATTATTCATCCTACAATGCGAATTTTTCGATTTGCGGGCGAAACCGAAACTGTACCCCTCTGGGGCCAGTGGGATGATGATGATAGCTTTTGTACCCCGGGAGTGTGCTTTCCGAAAAAGGGGGATTGGCCAGCTAACTCGGACGGCTCACTTGAGGGGTACGAAAGCTATCATCATCATCCCACTGGCCCCAGAGGGGTACAGTTTCGGTTTCGCCCGCACATTGAAAAATTCGCATTATAACATAAATATTGGGCAAAAGTGATTTTTCTTTCGACGAACATTAGTTTTGACTTTTGAGACATGGCTGTCCTAATTAGGTATTAAAAAATTTGAGGTTCAGTGTCCCTTTAAACGGAAAATAACTTATCTCGTCGGTACTGTTACTAAACATGAATATTCAATTATCTGCGCGCGGTACTTTTCTTTTAAAATCTAGACACAAAACTATAAGGTCACGTGTCTAGTGGTCAAAAATGTGCAACATGGCGGTGGCCAGGTGGGGGTCACTTTCAGCTGCCAGCTTGTCTCTCTAAGCCCCTCTGCCTCGTTGCAGCGAACGCACAAATCCGATGAATGGCATGACGATGCACTTTTGCCGCTGCTTGGTTAGCTCCATTTGCGCGTTTTTGATGACTGACTGTCACATAGCCTGGTTTTCGGGAGGACAGAAAGGAAGGGAGTCCCAGGGCATAGGTAAATACGCCTCAAGGATTCACACGCCAGCCTTTATCCGGCTCCCAGAATTGCTAGTGCATATCCGGTAAGCAAATTTGGGAGCAGGCTAAAAAGGAAGGTTTAAATCCTTGAGCAATCTTCACACAAGCCAAGTAAACACGTCAAAAAGAATGCCCAAATCAGCTTCTTGACTTTCTTATTTTAATTTTTAACACGTATTGGGCTAAAGATAATGTGCTTTAAGTTTAAGAACCGAGAAATTTAGTCAGTTAATAATCTTGCGCCACTCTCATGCTAGAGTAGTATCTGTAAAACCCCGCAAGAGGTAAAAGCCCGGAATATTTTTTCCTCGCTATTACAGATTGCCAAACGTCTCAAACACATGCAACTTTGAAGCGTACCCAATAAGTACCGGAGAGAAACCTGTATGGTTGTAATGGTACTCGCGTTGGAGGCCTAGTAACCTTTAGCAACAGCGTACTGAAAGTTCAAGAGCAGTCCGAGCTTGTATTCAGGTAAAGTGTAATTCCGATTTTGCCACTTGATACAGGCAATTCAGAGCATGAACCTGCTCGCGTTTTTAATATCTCGCGATAGTGCAGGGCGATATATCGAATGCGGAGCCACGATACATCTGTTAAGATGCACCGTTGGTAGAACAGCCCATTAAGATAGTTGGCTAATTTTAACTTGACCCAGATTTCACAAGCCTCACTCCAACTGAGGCGCTCCTCCACTTCCTTAAAGGGACTATACACCCCTAAAACAATTCTAATTTTTAGAGCGCAGCTCTTAGGCGCCCGTTTCCGGCTTGAGGTCGGCGTCGGCGTCGGCGTCGGCGTAACTGCGCGGTGCATTATGGGAAATGTCCCAAAATGCACCGCGCGAGCCCCCCCTCCTCGAGGTCACGTGTGACCCCCTCTCCCCGAGGTGACGTGACCCCCCCCCGATGTCACGTGACCCCCCTCCCCCGAGGTCACGTGACCCCCTTCCCTGAGGTCACGTGACCCCCCCCCCTCACCCCGAGGTCACGTGACCCCCCGGAGGAGATTGAAGAATGAGGGGAGGAGGAGGAGGAGGAGGAGGTATACCCTCCTCTCAGTACCCTTCCATCCTCCTCCTCAAGAGCTGCGCTCTAATTCGGTGTTACAGGGAGTTGTAAACGGCTTTCACTTTTTTGCCAGGCGATTCAATGTGGTGTCAGAAGTCTACCCAATTAATATTTTGCTACAGAGTCACGTATATTTTTAATAAAGCCTAGAAAAGCAACTACTCGAATCCGAGATCGAAACCTGCGCACGGTGGTCGGAGAAGTATAGAGGAGGACAGAGTGCCGGAAATTCCGTGGCTACACCCGACCGCACTTTTTCCTTTTTTCCTCCGATAGACGTAGTTGATTTCTAGTGTTACCCAGGTGGAGGCGAGTGTGTTTTTCTATCGACGTAGTTTATGTTTTATGTTGTACCCCACGAGGACCTCTTTGCATCGGTGCGTGAGTGCACTGAGCGAAATAGCGTGTTAAAGTTTCAGAGTGCTAGCGGTGTCGGAGTTGATGGTTTCATGGAACGCTATTGGTCAAAACATCCAACGGGTCATAACATCGAACGAGTCAAAACATCCATTAGAGTCACGTGACACAATAGTCAAATCATTTAACCCGTCAAGACATCAATCCGAGTCGAAACATCCATAGAGTCAAAACGTCCATCGAGTCAGAACATCCATCCGAGTCAAAACGTCCATCCGAGTCAAAACGTCCATCCGAGTCAAAACGTCCATCGAGTCAGAACATCCATCCGGAGGCTTGAAAGTCGAGGACCTGAAAAAGTCGGAAGATAAATATATTATTTTTGTTGAGTTGAGTCACTCTTGTACACATAGCTATGATATCGTTTTTGACCTTTCTCTATAAGGTTGTATACGTGGATGTATGCACGGTGTTATAAACTATGCACATGCTTTATTTTTGTACTTAAGTGCGCCATACAAAGACTTCGGTTCTTTTGAGGCACAAAAAACTAAATAAATAAATAATAAATAGATAACAGTTGTATTTTGCGATGACGGTTCCGGGAAGGATGCAATTCACCTTCGCCATTGTCCTGCTCACTGCTCGGCCACAGGAATCTCCACTGGACGCTGCTCGGCTGGAGCAAATTTCCAAGTATTTTGACAGCTTCTGGCTTTCGAACACAGTCGTCAAAGACATCTGGGGCCACCAACACGATAAAAGGGTGCCATAACGTTCATATTAAAAATAGCGCAAAAAAAGACGGGACAAAAAGACGAAGAAGCACACAGGACAAGCGCCATAACGAACTGCACAGTCGGTTGACGAGTCATCATCCAGACTTGGCTAAATTCATACAGTTCCTGCAAGATATCCAGTATACCTCGCAAAACAGGATCCAGGCTAGAGCCCTACACGGGCTGGGGCGAGCAGGAATGCACTACCCCAGCCCGGCCCGCGGGCCGGGCTCGGGCCAGGTAGCACGCATTTTATTGTGCCGCAAAGTCTAAATTGTTGATAACAAAAAGTGTGCTCATTGACCTTTCAGGTTCAATAAAAAAAATCAAGCGAAGTGCAAAGTCACAACGGCGCCGTTCAAAAAAAAAAGGAAAAAAAAGACGTCTTGCTTTTGGAAAGCATTCAAGTGGAAAGAGAAAACGCATAAACTCCTCAAGCCATAGTGGGAGAGTGCACGCTTTACGCTTCGACAGTTTTAGGTTAAAGCCTACAAACCTTTTGGGTCTCATGTTTATAATCGGTCGGCCCCTAACCGGTCTCAGACTCGTATTTAAAAAAAAATATATATATATATATATATATATCTTGTAGGGTCGGGCCGGGGTTTCCGGGCGACGGGCCCGGGCTGTGTCTCTAACGGGCTCGGGTCTGGCCGGGCCTAGAAATTCCGGCCCGTGTAGAGTTTTAATCCAGGCACTACTCTTCGATCCCCTCGCGGTGGCGTCTGCACTAGCAGTTCCAGTGACCAAACGTAACAAGTGGCTGCAGGAAGATATGGCTATGTTTTCGTGCCACTTGGCGACTGCAGTTCCGACATTTGAAGACGTCTTCAACTACGTTGACAGGATTTCAATGATTGGAGTCTTTCCATAGAACGAGCTGACTAGTACGTGAACAGGCTCGCCTGAAAATTGGCAAATTTTATTGATGTGTGCTTGTGCACACAACCAACCGTTTTGAATGCCTCGGGCAATACTGGCGTTTTACTCAACGACCTTTCGTAACATATCATAGCGTCGCATCTCGGGGTGAAAGTCGGGGCACAAACTATACTCCGTTAACCCCTTAGCCTACAGTGCGGTGGGAGCGCTGTGGAAGTCATCTTTTCGCAAGTTCAACCCATGGCATGCTTCATTTAGCTCGACATCGTTTTCCCCGCGTGAGCATATGCAGAGATATTGGCGATCACGTGGTGTGACACCGAAGGGTCTAACGAGCGTGAAGTTTATTCTGCACTGTCAGCTTTGGGTCGAAGGGAGTGCAGTGTGGTGAACCACGACTGGGCATATGCGCCTAAACACGGAATAGCAGAAATTCATCGGTCCCCAAATATGAGCTGCAGCATAAAATGTTTTCAGCTTTCCGTGCGCCTGCTTCTCCAACGTCTGCCTGTCGTTGAGCCACTACTTCGGATTCCCGAGCGGACGCTAATGCTGCAAGATTCCGGACCATTTGCTCGGGTATTTAGACGGATAATCAAGGCAACAGAGATTGGCTTTTTTGTCCGTGGCTCCGGCATCTATACTTGCAGATGCAAATACATGATTTGATTTCATTTGATTTTATTTTATTTGGTTTAGTTTTTACATTTTTAGAGGCACGTGCAGCCCGCTCCCGAGCTTGATGATTTTCACCGCTCTCCATGTTTGCTCCGCTTATGGCGTCTTACTTCGTGCTATCGCAGACGCTACTCAAAGCACGTCGCCCGCTTTGCTGGTTCTCCGTATGTGACATGTACTGTGCTCGAACCGGTGAAGGAAAATATACAAATTTCAATGTTTTTATTCTTATTTATGCGTTCAGCTCCAATATATTGCCGAAATTCTTTCCCACATATATTTAAAACAATATGTTATTTTTAAACCTTCTTGGAACATACCACTCGCAAATCTGCATGTTAAAGAATA
Source organism: Ixodes ricinus (assembly GCA_037355805.1). Classification (NCBI taxonomy): domain Eukaryota; kingdom Metazoa; phylum Arthropoda; class Arachnida; order Ixodida; family Ixodidae; genus Ixodes; species Ixodes ricinus. Next base: position 10,450 of record JAZHYW010015141.1, read on the forward strand.
TTTGATTCGGAGTAAGTTTCACAATAACGTTTTCAAGCATGCAATCCGCTGACCGCATTATGGAGCCCTCCCCGCTGCGCATGCCTGTGCATCCTGTGTGGAATACAGAGCGAAACACTAAGAGCGATTTTCACGAGCTCTGATAAGATACGACAGTTGGAAGGGGTACAGCGACACTAACCAGTGTACTGTACACTAAAATATGACAAAACGTAAAGTAGAATTGTTTCACTCATTCTTTGCGCTTGGCTTGTATTTCATGAAAAATGCGAAAACATCGTTCGTCTCTTCGTCATTTATATAGGTTTATCGAGAAACATATGACCTTTGATAACCATATATTTAATAGTATGTTACACACAAAAAAAAATGCCTTCCAGAAAAAATAGATCTAACACCCCACAAGCAAACTCTATATATCTGAATCAGAACCCGGATCGTGTCAAAACTAGTGATGGACCGAATCTGCCGAACTTCAGATTCGGCAAAGTTCGGCAAATGCCGAACTTTTGAAGGAAAGTTCGGCAAAGATTCGGCAAAAATTCGGCAAATGTCTGCGCACGCGCGAGAACGCGACGGGGCCGTGGATTGCAAATGGACGCCGTGCAGTCGTGCGGTTACTATCGTGCAGTGCACGGTGGTGCAGCGTAGTACAACCAGTGGTTACGGCGAGGTGTGGAGTGAGCAGGCAACACGGTAACTGCGTTTGTGAGCGAGCGTGGTTCTCTTCAATATCTTCTGCCTCAAGAGTAGAAGATCGACCAGTAATTTACGCAGTCCACTGCGCAAGTAACAAATGATGCGGTACATTCTGGATGACGTGATTTTCATTTGACATTTCCAGTGATGCAACGAGGTAGTTGAAACATTGGCCGACAATTACTTTAAAGCACTCCTCGCAAATATAACAATTCTGTTTTCGGCTCAGAAGTAGTGTGTGCCAAAACAAAATAATATTGCTTTTTCAATTAGCGTTATTTCGCGATTTTCCTGTATCTGCATAAAACTAAACACAGAACTATAATGCTCGTACGTTGCACATCCGACGTTTCTAACTTTCCCTATCTTTCTAAACGTTCGTGTGTGTCCTAACACCAGAAACTGGCATTTTAAAGGTGAAAAACGAGACGTTGCTAATATGGGACGCACACTTTCATGCAAAGCTGACGTCAAGTGACTCAAATCGAAAAACATGCATATTTACAATAATATTATTATCTCTTCTGGTGAAGGCTCAGCAACCGTTGCATTCGTTTTCGCACACAGAACGGTGAGTCTCAGAGAAAGCAAGAACGCAGCGTTATTGCCCTCATTTTAACAATGTACACACACATGCAGGCTTGCGCTAATAATGCCTCAAAACCGAAACTCTCGTAGCGTGATTCGTGACTGCGCCACGCTCGCTTCTACCCAACCCAACCACGCCACTTCTGCAAGGAGTCACTAAAATTGCCAGTAAACACACAAAAACGACACCGATACAATTATATTGTAGAATATCACCTTATTTAGTAATAACTGTGTCAATATGCATTACATGTTGCATTTAAGTTAAGAAAAAAAAACATAAAACCTTTTTTCGCCAGAAAAAACTAAATTTCAACGTTAAGTCTGGTAACAATGTATTTTTGCCGAATCTTTGCCGAATCTCTAGAAAAGTTCGGCAAAAGTTCGGCTTTGCCGAATCCCAAGATTCGGCGCCGAACTTTCGATTCGGCAAAAGTTCGGCCCATCACTAGTCAAAACGTCCAACGAGTCAAAACATCCATCCGAGTCAGAACATCCAACGCGTCAAAACGTCCAACGAGTCAAGACATTCACAAATGGATGTTTCGATTCGGTGGATATTTTGACGCGTTGGATGTTCTGATTCGGAATCTTCATAGCACTGCTGATGTTTTATCTTCAGTCGACGTTCGTTCAGTATGACGGCGTTTTTTATTTACAAAAAGACGGTATTTGTATGGGCGCATGCGTTGCTCCCGTGCTATGTTACATTTCTTTAGCCAAATTTAGACCAATCCATTAACGTAAGTTTGGACGCGAGTAGGGTCAGCCGGGATTTTAGAGTCGTGGACGACAATCTGGTGGTAGCTAAAATGTCGGGAGTTATTTTCGAAGACAGCGTTGTGAATACAGTGCTAGATATTTTCACGCAGGGCACGGAGGGCTTGAAGTTTACACACAAACTCCGCGATGGCATGTACCTACAATTTCTAGATCTCACATTTAAGTTTACCGAGGATCCCGAGTGTTAGCTCTACTACCCACGCACAAAGAAAGGGCTCTTGCCTTACGACTCCACCCACTTGAAGCTCGTTAAAAGGGAAACACCGTCATCGTGCTTGAAGGCTGCTCTAGAGTAGTCGTGCCACCATACGCTACAGGAGAGCTTTGGCAGGCAGGTGGAACAGTTTGGGGCCACGAGCTTCCCAGAATCTGTTTTATTGTGGGTGGCGGAGAAATTACTAAGGAAGTTAAATATGGGACCCCTTCAACCCAAAGGAAGACCAAACGAAAGACCACAAGTTACCCCTTATATGCATAAAGCATCTCACAATATGAAAACGATAGCGGGGCTGCAGGAAGTGCCCATCGTTTTTTCGGCGCCTAGTGAGTTGTCTTAACTTTGCCCCACGGTGGCTGACAGAGGGTGCAAAGGTACCAAGTGTTGTGTAAAACTTAAAATAAGTATGTTGATTGTACAGTAGGCGTGGCGTACCGAATCCCTTTGAGCTGCGGTCAAGTATACATCCGGCAAACTGGCCGGTGCGTCAACGACCGTGCGCGCGAATATGCCATGTCGTTGCGCTTCACAACAAGAGGACATCTGCCTTTACACTGTGCCCCTGGCATGTGTCAGCCGAATTTCGAAGATTTGCCATTGTGGAAAAAGGGAGTGACAAAGCTTCAAGAGAACTGCTGGAAGCGTACTTGATAGGAAAGGACGGAGATAATTGTGTCCGCCAGAATTCGGTGTATTCATGTAAAAAAGAAAGAGCTGGCTGTAAACGACCCAATTTCGCGATGACCTAATTTTCGCTAATTTTGCGAATCGCCTACAATTCGTGAAAAATGGGTCCCACGAACAATTACCGCAAAATGTAAACGCATTTGAACTTATATTAAGGTTCCACCGAGTCGCAAAATTTAGAGCCTGCGCATTATTCAAAAACTTCAGCTTTAACCTCAATCGCGAGATATTAAGCCCGCGAAAAATAAGCCGCTTTACGGTATTTTGAACGTTAATTCGATAACGGTGTGGTTGTTTACTTGGGTATGTTCTTTTCAATAAACGTTCAGTTGAAGTTCTGCGCCTGTCTTGTGAATTCCTCCCTTTATTCTTGTGTTTTTGCGCGCTGCTACCAGTTGTAATACAATCAGACACGCTATTAAGGTCGTCTGGCACATAATATTGCATGCTGTTAAAAGAAATCATGTTAGAAACAACTACTATATTCCACGAAACCCGTCACTTTACCAGCTTTGATGGTTCCTTCCTCGAAATGAAGGCGAACAGCAAATCTGACAAGATATTAGGTGTGCAGTGTCCTTGGGAGTACCTCAGACACTACTTTGAGTTTCCTTCCGCACCCCATGGAAAATGAAAAGAAACATAAATAAAGCAACACCTGATAAAAAAAGGAAAAAGAGATTTAGATGTTCTTTGAATTTTTCTTAGGGAAATTTGCTTCTATACATTTTATTCTTTGTTTTCTTCTTTACCCGTGAGGCCCCAGATGAACATTCACAGCCGTCGGAGTTTTGTTTTGTTCTTTTCACTAAATTTTGAAGGTCTTTTTGTTTTGTTTTTTATCTTGCTTCCTAAGCAAACACCACCAACTTGTAGACGCCCGTAAGAGCAGAAGGTTACACCATCCCCCGAGGGAAAGGTCGGCTTTGCTCTTGAGTGTCCGGTGTTTTTATTTTTGGGTATCAGCGTTGCGTTCTTTTCCCTTCTGATCCGTTTGTCTCATCTAGACTCAGTTCGAAGGACTCCCAGGAACTTTTTGTTCGAGCAAACATTGGGAGTCTTGGGATGTTGGCCTTCAGTTCGAGAGATGAAAACACAATTGCAGGTTTTTGCGTTCAAATGTTTTTCTTGGGTGCTTGTTTCCACGTGAAAAACTAAAACAAATTCAAAGAAGGTATAGTGTGATCTGAAGTTTCACGGTATCTTCTTGGCTGAGCTCACATCATGTGACCTCAAAGAGAAACAAAAATGAACGGCAGTTTTATGTCCCGTTGGGCACAATTGCTTCGTGCACGCCGAAAAATAAGACTTCGGCAATATTGTTTCCAAGAAAGTTTCCTTCCTCCAGGAAGGGTACACATTTTCTTTTGCAATGATAATACAATAAGTCGTAAAAGGGTGCCCTTAAGGTACACTTGACTGCTTGTTGAACTATAAGTTAAGACATTCAGCGGCTGTAGCAGATGTAATATTCAAATTATAATACACTACATATAAAAGGGCAATGAAATGACACTGGGTTTAAAAGTTACCAACTTTACTCCTCAAGCACTCTAATCTAAGTGCAACGCGGCAGAACAACATTCACGCCTAGTGGCACTCAATGGCGAACCTCTTGTAGCGGCGTAATTTCCAGGATAGGGACTACCTTATTTAAGTATTTGTTTCTTCAAGCTTCGTGAATATCAGGATATTGACGTAGTCGACAATATATCGGTACAGCTTGACCATAGTACAAAGTGGCTCACGAAATTAACAAGACCACTACGTGAGCCCTCGCGTTTGTCTAGGTTAAAATTCCAAACCATGGATATCCATGTCGAACGTTCGGCTTGGGTATTATATCCAATCGCAGCCGGCCGTAAGGAATATAGCAAATTACAGGAGGTGTATGAACGGCCTCGCCTCGCCGTGGGGTGTGTTTGTGTCAATGGCTTGTTTGCATTTTTTGCAAGCGCCATCAGATGTGCAACATGACAGGGGCTCGAGGAACCGCCCCTTTCGCGGACACACGTTTTCAAGCCCCCGTGGCGCACGACCGGACCTGAGTGGAAACCCTAAACCTTATTATCAAACCCGGCACATGCGCAAAGCCCAGATGAAATTTCGTACCCTTTCGGGTCCTGCTCAGACTCCTTTCACTTCCTCCTTGGGCGACCCTTATAATATCCGGAGCGCAGCGTCTGACATCCGCGTTCCCCGCTCCGCGCATGGCTATGATCAATATTGTCACGAACAAAAAGAAGCCATGCGAATGCAAAAAAAAATGAAATAGCGTATTTAATCGGACTACCTTGCGCCTGCAGCTAAAACAAAAACGGAATATCGTAAATCACGCGACGGCGACGAAAATGCGGCTGACTCAATAATGCCAGTGGAGGTTGCTTTTTTGTTTATACAGGTTTTGTTTTTGAGAACATTCGAGACTAGATCATGCCAAACATTTAGAGGTTTATCTGGAATGTGCCCGAATAGCAAAAGAAAACAAAAACTTGGGTAACGCATAAGCTTTGCCTTTAAGAGTGGAACGCTGTCGCGTTACCGGGCCCCGATCGCAAAGCCTTTCATACAATCCCGCGCTCGTACCCAAGCCGTGCAAACGTGTGTGCGTGGTGTAATCGGTATCGTCACGTGTCACGTCACGTCACATAACACCATGTGTGACGTCATGATCACGTGACGCGTCATGTCACTTGTGGACTCTTTTTATTACTCTGAACAAATTACTATTTGTAAAAGAAAAACGAAACAACCTTTTGCTACATATTTTATTTTTTCGTATGAAAGCAGTACAAAACAAAAGTAAACATACGACGTTGCAGCTACCCTCGGCTACAATTGGTGAGAAGTGCCTTTTAAATATCTCGTCGGTCAGCCGCTGCCCGTTAGGGCAAATAGTCATGTTAGCGAACAGGATTAAGCGTCCCACAGGTTTCAATGGATTCATATTAAAACGAACGAAGACCGCTTTCAGAATAGGAAGGTCTTAAACCATGCGAATATTTTTATTTTGTGTTCTATGTGTATGGAAACCTCATTCGCAAGCGGTAATAGATAGGCTTCGTTGCGAGGGTGTGTATTTCTAAGGCGATAAAAGTGTCCTCCAGTAAAAACAAAAAACTCATCCAAACCGTGAGGAAACGATTGAAAGTTGAACTTGGACTCTGTCAAGCCCGAAATTGTTTTCGCGTAGAATTGCCATTTTCCTTTTAACATAAAGCTTTTGGAAATAAGCGAGCACTCAGTAGGTTGGAAATACTTTTCGTTCGGAATGCAGTGCAGATCTCCTTTAGATATATTGCGCGCATTCTGAAGCAATATCTGACATAACCACTAAACTTGTTTTATATCTACCAAAATATCTCCTAACGGTAATCATCCTCTAGTCCCATTTCGGTGCCGTTTCTGTAATCAGTTTAAAACGCCGTCTTTAGAAGAGATGATATCCTTTTATCTGATGATCTGAAGAAATAAACTTGGCGCTCGCAACTAGTAAAATGGGCTGGGAGTGCAATGTACAGTTGTAAAGCTCGTATCCCAGTGCCTTCAATGTTTTGATTCTACAAAATTAGTTGCCCAACTGGAGCACCCTGGAAGACATATGTTATCTTTGGAAAATATGGGAAGGGAGTCACCAATGTCGGGGCCATAATGTTCAAAACAAACATTGGTCTGCGTGATAACGAACTCTGAACGTCCCATCTACGGTACCTTCATCCCCTCTCAAACACAAAATAAGAAAGCAAACAATCTCTTGAGATTCCTATTGGGGGTCAGTGATTTCTCGAACATTGTAACGAGAATACATTTTCCTCGGATTGTATCGAGAGACAAGGAATTCACCAAATATGTATTTCGATACTGAAATACAGATATTGATTAAAAATTGTATCGCGATACACAAATTTGAATACTAAAAGCATTTTTAAATACTATCGCGATACATTCCTTTCGCGATACTGCCCAACCCTGGCGTGTTGCATTATGGAATTTTATGATACCACCGACGCTGGCACGGGATTTTCAGCGACATGTCTTAAACGCTATCGCGTTAGAAAAATGTCAAATGAGTCGAACTCGCTTTACATTACAGAGTTTTAGAGAGCCGCTTATGCAGCATTCGATACAGTACGATGGGCCTTCCTGTACGAACGGCGCACGTGCGAGTTTTATGCGGTAGCGCATGCGCATTCCTAACCGGAGGGCCCATCGTACAGTATCAGAAGTGCAAAAACGGTTCGCTTAAACCCCCTCTTGTGCGTTTCCTATAATCGGGTAAACCGTTCACGCACGGTGAATGCGCCGCCCTTCCACGCTTCTTCAATGGGAGTGATTTGTTTAGCCGGTGATAGCGAACGCACAAAGACGACGAGCGCTGTGACGATGCTATTTTGGCGCTGCCTGATTGACTTTGTTGGGCGGCGGTCGGACGTAAAAAAGCGTTTTAGAGAACCGGAATAAAACACGGTCGATAGATCGAACGATCGGTACCTCGTATCGGGAGATGGGACCGACCCTTTTTCAATGGAACGGCTTTTAAATAACCGCGCTTGCAGGCGATCGGTGCAAGTCACGTCCCCTGGCAACGGAAATGTGCAATGGTTTTGTAAAGTGGATAAAGAGGGACGTGTTTTTTTAAGGAAAGAAGTGATTGGTGCTTCCACAGAAAGGGGAAATATTTCCCTTTTCGGAAATAGCCTGAAGCCAAATTTGTTGAATAAACCATATTCTGCCTCGCTTTTCTGCTAGAATGGGAGCGCTAAATGTGGCGACGGCGTCCTCACCGCGCCTCAACAGTTCGTTTGCTAAAAAGCAGACGATATTTTCGGCAATCATGGCGCTGGAACGTCTTAACGATGGGTTAAATTTTGCTTCATTCGGTAAAGGAAAACTTAGAAAACGTCCTTTTATTTGACTTGGCTACCCAAAAAAGGAGACGATTGTTGACGGCGAGACTTGGGACGTTCGACCTCGTGTCGGTGGGTGAAGTGGATGTGCTATGTTAAAGGCCAACCTGCAAAATCTTTTAACAAGGGTGAGAATTCTTATCGCCACCCTAACCATTTCCCACTCATAACTTGAAGGTGGGGGACTCCTTTGTTCCGGCATCTTATTCCGGCACATCCAGCCCCAAGATGCAGCAACAAAACGAGTCCCCCCGCCGTCAAGAGTGGGAGATAAAAAAAGTGGCGAGAATTTTCACTATGGTTGAAAAATATTTTGCAGGTCGGCCTTCAAGGTCGCTCTTACAAAGTCGACAGTAGCTCATTTTCGCTCCGCGCTGCAAATCCCGGACACCCTACCACTAACGGCTGGGTCATCAGCCAGGGGTTGAACCCGTGTCGTCGGCGCCTTCATCAAAATGGAGATTGACGCTTCAGTCAACTGAGCTATGCTACATCCCCGCAAACCGCGGGAAAACAACAGTATGATTCTAAGAACGCGTTGGTGTCTTGTTCCCCTTTCGTTTGCTTTCTGTATTATTTTTCCTGAATTCGACTTGATTTTCTCACCGCTACCACTGCGTTTCTTCCAGGTGCAACCACTAATACTCTTATTCACGTTTCAAACTTAGGCGAATCAGCCGTTCTATAAACGAGTCGAGACGCTTCTGATATCAGCCGCTTTGACCACACGATCACAGCTTACGGTTCGGACACTGGACTACGATAAGGCAGCAGTCACCTCGCGCATTCGCAGTCCATACCGGAGAACTGATCGCATCGCATCGTTTGCAGATAACGGTTCTTTAAAACTCTCTAAGATGAAACAGAATATACAGGCTGGCGGTGTTCAAATTCTGTCCCTCCGCGGACGAGGCCGAGTCCGCTGCCAACTCGGCCACGCACGCGGCAATATTTTCGACATAGAATCAGCCCCAAACCATGTAGACGCTTTAACTGACTTCGTGTTGAGGTGGTAACTAACCGTCGTTTTTAACGCGAAAGCATTAACTGTCCCATGGAGCGAAGCCGGCGTTGTATGTAACAAAGAAACGAGGAATAAATTCTCATTGGCTGCAACGCGTCATATCAGATGCTTCGTCACGGAACTCGGCGTGGCCCCTCGAGGTCAAAGCGGATGCGCCTCAGGAATAAAACACAAAGAAAAGCACAGCAACGCAGATACTGCGTCACGGAAGCCGCCGAGCCGGAAGGGGCTCCGCGCGTGCGCATTGGGGGAGCGTGATTTCACCGCCGGAGCGCCGTGTGAAAAAGGAAGAGTGACGCGCAGCTTGTAGGAATGCGTTGCGTGTGAGAATGCTTTCGCATTTTTACACGTAAGTAGTGTTAGTGTATGTAACGAATTGTTCTTTTCTAGAATGATCATGAAACTATCCTAGCCACTGATTGGATCAGTGGCTAGATCATCGTTTTGATCTCTCCATCGCCGCTGGAAGGTGTTTACGAAAAATCGTGGATTGTCGCAAATTCTTCTTTGCCTCACCTATATTTCTTCGCATATTCCAGGTTGAAATATTTTATTATTTTTTCGTCCCACATACCAGATACGGAACTCACGTGACTGAAAACGACAGGAAACAGGAACGTCATAGACCCATGCCAAAATAGCGCGCCAGAGGCCCACGTGGATATGACGACATTTGCGTCACTATTTTTCTGACTGTGCAACAGAGCTGATTGGTGTAGGCGCTCAGCGGCTGGCCTGATAGGGTGATAAACCAACTTAGCAACCGTGCAAAGTTCTTATTTTTTCAGTAAGGTATCAGTGACGCCCGTACTCTAAGCGGATTTGAAAGTGGAAAAATGATACTAAAGAGTCGCATTCTAACTGTTCGTGCGAATCCTTCATTTATTGGAGCGACGAGCATTCCATCACGTACATTTTTAAGACCTCTCATTGTTAAGGTAAATTGGGCTTGATGCCGTCTTCTTGCTCGGAGGTGTTCTGGACGTAATCTTTTGCAGCCGTATTCATCAGTCGTGACTAACTAGCGCTGTTTTAAAGTTGGTATCGCGTTTATGTATTCACGAACTAAGAGAAAAATTCAGCGACTAAGGATCGACTAGTTCTGCGGTATTCACGAGGACGAAAAGAGAGGGTGACTATCTGGTCAGAACTAACAAGTGGAAGTGACATAAAAAGATGGATCAAGCATACGCGTATTTGAACGCCGCTGCGTAAATGGGTATTCGCTCGTATAAAATAAATATTTAAATGCTTATCAGGAAAAAAAAGTTACAATGAGAGACTAATTGTCCGAAACAAAGTTTTACGAAGAAAAATTAAAAAAAGAGAACGCAAGGAAGAAACACGGAAACCGCATTGCCAGCGACATAAACAAATATGGAAGCTCCCGTTAATCGTTCTTTCTCATCGTCCAGCTCCCTGCTGAGATCAGCTTTAGCGGTATCTCTGACCAGTGAAGATGGCTATTTACGCAATATTTGCTCCTCCAATTCTTTCTAGGTGTGTCCCTCAGCGTTCCGAGATCAGTAAGTGCTTCGTGAGCGCTGGCGGTCAGCGGTGATACGAGTCAGCCATGACGCTGAGCTTCTAGTGACCCGCTAAACACCGGCAGCCCTACACCATGACTAACATTTGTTGGTCGACTTCTTAATCGCACTGGGCGACTAGGCCCTAAACACGACCGGTGAATACCAAGCGCTCACTTAGCGGCGACTATCGCTCGCCACGTGATCATTTTAGTCGATGACGTCGCTAGTCAGTGGTTAAACAGGCGCTATTCGGGCCTGGTGAATACGGGTGTTGGTGTTTATGACGCACGGATGCTCCTAGTATAAGCTCTTTTGTCCTCAGTTCAGTGTACTACGAGAACGGTGCAGCGATTGCTTCCGAGTTGAACCCAAGGCACTCTGTCACCGGAAAAGTGGACGTGGTCTATGCCTATGTTGAAATGAACGGCATTGCCCGACTGGCCAAACGACTGTACACTTCTCGTCACCCGAGTCGTATCGTTCCCAGCCACTATTGCGAACATTTTTTCGCAGTTTGGGAAGACGAGTTTTGTACTTTGCAGAAGATATCTAAAAGGGGCCACCATAAATGAAGATATTGAAATCGACATCCTCGCCTACGTGAGAGCGCACCCCCACGCCAGCACACCAGAAATTTCTCGTGAGTGCGGACTCAGAGTTACTTCCGTTTGGAATTTGCTACGGAGGCATTGGTTTTACCCGTACCACGTTAGCCTTCACTAAGACCTCACTGATGCGGACTTCAAAAAGTGACTAGTTAAAAAAAATTCAAAAACAAAAACAAATTTCAAAAAAGAAATAAAAAGTTTTGCAACTAAGTTATCATTAAGACAAAGGAAGACAAGGAGATTTTTATAAAGTTATTTGAACGGATGAAGTGAAATTTCGCCGCGACGGTAATGTTAACCTACGTGACTCACATTACTCGCCAAACCAAAAACCCTAATTGGTTGAGAACATAACCATCAAGTCCGCTGGTCCATCAACGTCTGGTGCGGAATCCTCAAAAACATTTTTAAGGGAATCTCACTGTAGGAAACTGCACGGAGGATACTAATAGGGGAATCGTCGAAGATGTTGCCTACTACCTGCTTTTACCATATCTTCGAACATGGTTTCAGCACGATGGAGCACTACCGCATTTTTTGTCCCCAGCTAAAAGGTGGCTCGACTACAACTTCGCACATCGGTAAATTGGACGTGCCGGACCGACGTTTTGGCCTCCAAGGTCACCGGATCTGAGACCTCTTGACTACTTATTGAGGGGCCATATCAAAGCTCTTGTATACGTCACAGAACCTCAGGACATTACGAACCTAAAGCGAAAGGATCGTCGATTCCTGTGTAAGCATCAGTCCAAAAATGATCCAACATGCCATGGCTTCAATCCAAGCGCGCTTTATGTATGGAATTGCGGCAGAAGGAACGCATTTCGAGCGCGTGATTTAGGTTTACCTTTCGGACAGACGCGTTATTTTAAGATTTTGTTGCTGCCGTAGGCTATGATTTTATGTCTGAAAAAATAAACCAGACTTATCCTCCGATATATTTTTTTGTTGATGTGGATGTTTACCAGTAATTAACAAACCTATCTAGAATAATAGTTTAACAACAGTGGTTACAGCCCTAGAGGCCGGCGAAGCCTAAGATACGTATTAAAATCGGTTTGTTGTATACTTATACCTTACCATCAGCAATCGAATAAAAAAATGCTGGCCACATAACACCGTTTATAGCATTTATAACGTAACTATTGTGCGCCACTGACAAAAGAACATGAACAAAAACCTGTTTTACTTCGGTTTACCAAGTTGCCATGCTTCGTGCAGTGGACTACAGGAAGGTATGTCCAGCTGCCTTTGCCGTTTTTTGCTGATGTTTCGGTGCCTCGTTTTAGGAACGCCTCCGCTGTCTATTTTTCATCCAGTGTTTACCTACGGGACATTCTTGCAATGATTTCATTTCTTTATTGTGGAGTGCATCTGTAGCACTACGCGAAAAAGCAGTCCGGCAAAGTGGTTACCTCTTACGGCTCGCTTTTCCATCCCACGATCGAATCTTTTAATAAGGTTAACGACCGTCACATCCTCGCGTGCAAACCGTTGCCGCAAGCACCAACGTAACGGTTGATTCCTTATGGGGCTGCTTGGCTGTCATTGATAAATAAGTTGGTTACCAATAACACAATGGAAAGCAATTTTTTTATGACCGCTAAGTTGGATTTATCGACTTATCTGGCCAGCCACGGAGCTCCGTACCGCAATCGCGCTGTCGCGCTCTCACGGAAACAAATTACGCAAACTTCGTCATAACCACGTGGAACTCTGGTACAAGACGGGGTTGTCCTTACGGCGTGTATCGTGCATTTGGTCACTGTTTCAAACTGTTTCTAGAGTACAATTTGGCGATGGATCGCTCCAACCCCATGCTCGATCCAGGATATCTAAGAACAGGGCTAGCCTTCGACATTAACTGCCTCCAACTTTGCAAAACAAACATATGCCTTATATCCTCTAATTAGAAATCTAATTAGCACATTTTATTTATATTACACACCTTTTAGATGCATTTTTGTTAACATAGTGTCCACCTGGCCGTATAACTTATCTGCACGAACCGCAATGTTGTAGGTTTATGGTTTTGTTTGTTGTTTTAGAAAATTATGTAAAAAATACACCCTGTATATTATTTTCGCCTCTACTTCTTTTCGCTTTAAGTCCAGACGAAGCCAGACCGAACGAGTTGATGGGACCAATCAAACGGCGTTAAAAGCGCAAGTCACTGGGCCTTTTCTGTACATGATTGGTTCAGCGATGATGGAACTCCGTGCGACACTTGACGAGCAAAATGACGCTTCACTTTTGACGGTGTTTGATTGGTCACATCGTCTCGTAACGACGGCTGCGTCTCGTCTTAAGGTGAAACCAAGTATAGGTATTAGTTGTGTTGAAGTTTAGTACAATTAAGGTTGCAACCCAACTGTAGCACAAAAAAAACCAAAAAAAATTCAAGCACAAAGCCGTTTGCTGCAATTTAAAGTATAGCTTGTGAGTGGCGAGGGCGAAGAGAAAACAATTCCACCTGAAATAAATGTTTGAAACTTTATACGACCAAATTCACAACATGTGACACGTCATATTTGAGGTCACATCGTTGCGAACAAATGCCTTCGGCCTCGTTTTCGTTGGTATCGTCTCTACTTCCTTTCGCAATGAGTGCGACCGCAGCCAAAGCTACAATCGGATGGAGTCTATTAGCGAGCTCGAAAAGTGCGTCGTCACGGCGCTAGTCATCTTTGTGCGTTCGGTGCATAGAGCTATTATAATGTACGCTAGAGGTTCAACTGGCGCTAGTGTCTATGCGACTTCTAGGAGGCAAATTGAAGCAGACAGCAACCAGTCTACTTTTGCGGTGCTCCTGTGATTCCTATGGGAAACGAGCGTGCATTTTGTCTCTTCGCCGGAAAATAACATGAATGACTTTTATTATTTCAGTTGCACCGGATAGTATGTAGCTTCATTAATATTTTAAAAGTGTATTTGCTTTAATTACAGCATTTTACTTTACCACTGAACGATGTTAAGCTTCGCTATATTTCAGGCCCAAACCTATGTTTCATGGCAGGTATGTAAAAACGAGCGACGATTCTAAGCAAACTAACGATCGAAAAGAATGTAGAGTGTGTTCAAGGTTCTCAAGCATTGCGGTGGCGTTTATATATTCCGAATATGCCCGTCCTGTCACTCTATCAAAAAGACTCCGTCGTGCGTCTTTACAATCGATTAAAAAACATTCGAATGTAAAAAATAAAGTACGTGGGCTACGAAAGGTGTGCCTTTTTATTATTTCCTATGTCAGGCAGTTTTTATCGGACACCTGTTCTCTGACTTCTCTCTATTTGCAAAGATTTGGAGCGTGCAGTTGATGATTTGAACCCAGAACATGCATCTTTGCACATATTGATGAGCAGAAAGAATAAAGCAGTACTTTTTATTCCAAATCTGACTATATTACGTGGCTTTCAATTTATTTTGATCGTCTGCATGCACAAGAAGTTACTTATCCAGTGTCACTGCGCAGTTCTTGTCGTCTCTTTTGGTTTTCCACATGTCCTTCGTTCGTTTGACACGTATATCCCCCATGGTGGAAAGCGCCGATGCCGTGTTCGCGCTAACAGTGTCCGACAGTGCACATAAATACATGTACGAAGCGGTTTCTAGCACCGTTTTTCCTTCCGCTGAATTTCAAAGAAAAACGCCGTAACTGAGCAATTATTTTGTCTGCGTGACTGAGAAATGTTCCAAGGTGCCAGTACGTAGAAAATATTGGTGATATTTGCTCTTATAATCGAGCGCAGCGAAAAAATGCACTCGCTATTTCCCATAGAAATGCATTACCGGAAGTCAATTTACGACTGGTTGCGGTCTGCTTCAATTTGCAGCAGCACACTAGCGCCACCTGAACCTCTAGCGTACTTTATAATAACCCTATGCTTCGGTGTCAGCAAACGCGCAAAGACGCGTCGACGGTCGCGACGATGCACTTTTCGAGTTTGCTGATTGGCTCCATCGGAATATAGCGTTGGCTAAGGACGGACTTTGGGCGAAAACGGAATGTAAAGTGAAACTTCGAGGTAATCCACCTCATTCTTTTTTTTTAAGTAACGATGAGAAAAACGTTGATTGATAAAGGTGCAATTATTGACGATTCAAACTCGGGTCATTAATTAGATCTCTGGTTTGTTACACCAAAATGATAATGATGTGAAAACTCCATAACTCTGTTTGGAGTGACTCACGTGACGACACGCTCCTCTGGAACAAATTTGATTAACTAATTATAAGCTTAGGTTTTGAAAACAGACTTTTTTTTTTTTCCAAGGAACGGATTTTTCTGATTTTAGTACTTTCTTCAAATTAGGACGACTCCGATGTGGCACAAAAATATCAATCGCTGGATTAATGATTTTTGTCAATGTTGAGGGTCGGGGTGGGATTGTTTTCGTTGTTTTATAATCGACTGAGGAGCAAAAAAAAATTTGAGGGTTTCCTAATAACGTTATTTCGTCGTCTAATGATTGGTTTAATAGCCTTTGCGAGTTCACAGATCGCTAATGTGGGAACATAAATGAACCTTACAAAGTAGGTGGGCTGCTTAATTTTATAATTGCTGCTACAACCAATACTAATTGGTTTCCTAATGAGTTTAAGGTCTGGCTCTTTTTAGTTACAAAATATGTTCGTTCGTCTCTACCACGGATATTACGATACATTAACCAACGCTTGAAGTGCTAACAATTGCATTACGCTTTTTTATTTTATTGATCTAATGAAATCCATATCGCTTTTGTGCATATTTTGAATGATAACCTTGTTGATTTCCATATTGTTTATTTTTTATGGATACATTTGTGAAGCAACATTTTAAACCGAAATTGTCTAGGTTGTTTGTTGAGGCAACAGTAGATAACAGTAACCATTAAAAGAAAACAAACAGTTTACTTGGTGAAAGGCAAAATCAACAAGGTAAAGTTACGAAGCTACAAAGTCAGACAAGTTGCAACCATAATGGTCCTTTCCAAGTATCACTCATATCTTTTGTTTAATATGCGAAAATAAATGAAATTTTTGGCACTGATTTCACGGAGTACTACATACCTAGTGTAACAAAAATAAATAAAGACAATTATGTAACTTTAGTATAAAGCAAAGTCATTTACTAATTTGGCAATCACAACTACTATGTTATTCAACTACTCTAGTCAAGTTACTGTAGTTAAACTACTTTCGTGTAATTTAGTAACTTTCTGTTACATTTATTTTCGGGAGTTTAAAGTTAACTTTAACTACATTTTCTGAGTCATTTACAAATTACTTCCGAAATTTAGTGAATATAGTTTATTGTCAACAAACTTTCGCGAACAGACAAAAAACAAACAAACAAAGAGATCGAAGGTTCAGCTGATATTCACGAAGGGGTAGACCTCAAGTCTAGACAATCCAGAGAGAACGCTATCTTTCCAAAGCCTGAACGACAGTTGCATTCGGACATATAACACGAAAGTGCGCCTGGAAGTGTGTGCTTCAAGTGGGGTGGAGTAACCGAGAGATTAGCGCCGGACACTGGTGTTTCTTTCTGTCCCTAAGCCCCCAAACACAAGAAATACGGGCATCTTTTTTTATTATTATTAGGATTGAGGTGTTTGTATTCCTGTACAGAGAACGTGAGAGGGAGAGCTGACTGAGGACTCCTTTTAGAAAAACAGTGTTCGAGAAAGATTTGGGTGGTGGCGGAAACGAGAAAACCGAAAGAAACAAGCTGGAATCCGCGCGGGAAAGACAGTTGATATGTTTGGGTTAATCTAGCCTGGCAGAACTCAAGATGTGCAAGTTTTGCAGCCTTCGACGTTTAGAAAACGACAACAATTAACAATCAAGCTCAGCGTCTGAAAAGGCAAGCTCATACGAGAGCAAAACGTCAAAGTGGAAACGGCACACATCCTTCGTGAAAGCCTAAAAATAGGAACCACGTTGTACGGAACCTAACAAAAATTTAACAAACGACCAAAACACAAACAAGCAGAAGCAGAACCTCTAAAGAAGTGACTGTCTATTAGGTTTGCCGAATTTCATTTATGGATAAAACATGTCCTTCGTTGCTTTCAATAAAGATATCACGAAGCAACTTCGAAACTAATTGACTACTCTTTAAAGTAGATAGTAATTTACTCAATTATATTGGAACTGAGTAATTCCTACTCTAGTCAAATTACGTTCGACGCCGATACTCATGTAACCTATGCAATTTTCATAGCTAACTAGTACACGTCTACATCTAATAGACCTAACGCAACACGAATACAGAATAGTATTCATGCACCTTCCTTTATAGTCATCCATACTTCATTTCACACTAAGTCCTAGCGCAGCCGACGCTACGCTACATTGAACCAATCAAGCCACCTCAAAAATGCATCGTCACTGTGCTGCTCAAGGATATCAAAGGCGAGACACATCATCACAAGAAAATGTCAAGTCCGAGGTTGCAATCATTCCCTGCCGGCTCAAAAACATATTCCGCAACCCCGTGAAAGTAGCAGGGCTATTTGATATTCCGATATTATCTTCAAATTATAAAGAGTGCTACAGCTTTGTCCTATCCGGAGCGCAAGTTCGTCCGCTTCTAGCGCGGGAGATGCATTGATGTCAGAACGCCGAGCTCTGATTGACTTTTGATTGAAAGAACAGTTGGTAGACTTCAGTGCTAGCTGCTTGAGGTCTCCCCACTATCCTTCCGATCGGAGTCAATCGGTGCATGGCGTTCTGACGTCACCGCAATCTGTCCGCAAGAAGCCGATGAACTTGCGCTTCACATAAAGGTGCAGGAAAGTTCAGGGATAAGAGATATAGACAGTTAAGTTTGAGAGGTGTTTTTGTGTGTGCTCTTTGTGCACGTTTTGTCGGATTATTTCTTTTACTCTGCCGAAGGGCGCGGGGTATAAATTATATACGTGGCAGCTTCCCGTTGAAGCGAACGAGCTCTCTTCTACGGGATTTTGACGAGGGCGTTTCTCGCGGGCTGCCTGTTCAAAGGTCGGAATTTTAGGTCGCCCCCAACCACCCTCACAGCCAGCATTTACCTCAGCCTCTCCACCACCCTCACCCTTACAACTGCACTCTGCCCTCAGTCCTTCACTCACCCTCACCCTCATAGTCACACTCACCTTTAGCCTTCACTCTACCCTCATGCACTCATCGCCCTCACGCACTCATACCCTCACGCCACGCCTGCCCTCACGCACTCATACCCCTCAGCGCACTCACAGCCCTCACGCGCACTCACGCCCTCACACCCCCCCACGCACTCACCGCCCTCACACACTCATACCCATCACACACTCACCCGCGCCTCAGCGCCCCTCACCCCTCACGCCCCTCACGCACTTGCTGCTCTCACGCACTCATACCCCTCACGCACTCCACAGCCCTCACAACCCTCACACACATGAGTTCTCGAGGTTCAGAATCTCACTCACTCTCACACTCACCTGTGAAGATGAGGGTAGGTGAGGGCACTCATGGAGTGAGGTTGTCCGGAGCTATGGCCGTGTTATGTTTCTGGTGGAGTATTATGTATTACAGGCCGTGCATGACGCAGTCGGCTGTTGCTATCTTTTCTTTTCTACTATCGGTACGCATGTCCGAGGATTTTTATACTTAGACGCGCTGCGTTTAGTATAATGATTTGATGCGTCTGCATATATATATATATAGTATATATATGCAGAAACATCAAACAATATCAGTACGACCACAAAAAAGTTTAATTTTGATTATAAATACACAGCTTGTTTCATTCATGCAGCTCCTTCTCCCGCACCTTTTCGGACTGTGTAGACTCCCAATACTCCCTGGCGGGTTCACTAGCTATATATATACATACATATAAATGTTTAGTTGCCAGTTACCACATCGCCCGTCAACCTGTTTGGTTGGCGAAAATAATCCGTGAGAAGGGGAACATAAGGGGTCAGTGGGCAAACATAAGTCTCGAAATACAGGTGGGTGTCTGGTGCGCGACCGAATAAATCCGATTGTTCCTGGTGTCGAACCAGGGATTTTTCAATTTCCACTGGACCGCTCTACCACCAGAGTTAACCAAGAGTTAAACGTAATTAAAGCAAAGGGGTTTCAACAGCTCCCACCTGTCTGACACCAGCGGGGGTGAGCGCCTGCACTATTGAGGTTATGATGACAACGCAAATAATGCGAGGTAAACAAGCTGCACAAGATTGACTAAAATAATCCCTGGAGAAGGGGAACATGGGAGACAAAGGACAAGCTACAAATCTCGAAACACAGCTAGGTGACTGGTGCGCGACCGAAACAAATCCGCCTTGTTCGATACCAGGATCAGGCGGATTTTTCGGTCGCGCACCAGTCACCTAGGTGTGTTCGAGATTTCTGTTTGTCCTCGTGTCCCTCATGTTCCCCTTCTCCGGGAATTATTTTACGTCATTCTCGTCCAGCTCGCTTTCTGCCTTTGACATTACAGGCATTATTATCTGTTTGACTGTCCTCGTCGCCTTTCCGTTCCGTGCCTGAACTAACACGCTGGCATCGCTACTTTGGTTGTTTTGTTTTTTTCCAAGAAAGATGAAACTCCTCCTCTATTCTGGGAGGGCTAGCTCCTGAAACCGCAAGACTCAGGTAAGGAGGATTGAGGGGAAACTCGTGAAAGAGTTTAATCCCCGCTGAAAACTACTTATTATTAGGGCTGTGCGTGGATTTAAAATTTTAACCCGATTGGTCGGCACCCTTTACTCTATTAATTATTGTATTACTCGGTTTCGCTGATTTTCATGCATCATATATTAATGAGGACAAAATTACACTTCTTGACGTTGCTGACTTTTTTCTTTACAATTTACAACTCTTACAACAGCACAATGCATATACTTTCAATCAGAGGTCAACCATGTTGAATAAACCTGATACTAGGGCAGAAATGAACACGTAAGGTCGAAGGAACAGAAAAGGACGGGACGACGTCGTCCTGTCGCTTGCTGTTCCTTCGACTTATGTGTTCATTTCTACCCAGTCTCGGGTTTATTCAACATGGTTAATATTCACCAGTTCGACTGCACCCTTACTACGTTATCTAGAGGTCAACTTTGAGGTGTGTCGGAGAACACTGCAAAGAGACTTGAGGAATATTTCTCGATTTGTGGATGCAGAAAGGTTCGTGGATATCCTCCGGCAGGCACGAGCTCATTTGCTTCTTCGCAATAGTCACCACTGCCCTAAAGAGACACTCGCTTGCTGTTGAAGTGACCGCGTCAGATATAACCGTCTCGCCTTGCTGTGGGCTGCATACGTCGCCCCTGCAACTTACATTGAATTTCAGATTTCACCTAGAGTTTGCCCATCATGTTTGTGTACTCTTTCACGTCTCGGAAGTGTCTAATACTGAAGAGAGTAAAAGTGGCGGAGGATACAGCCGCAATTCTTCACTCTCAAGGGACTTATCAGTTTAAATTTAGCGTTGCTCATGTGTCCTCGAACCAATCAGCTGCAGATGAGGATGCGCGTTCAAGGAAGGTAGGAAGGTGCAAATAATTATTAGCCCCGATTCTCTGAGTAGAATATAACCAACAATTAAGTCCAAACCTATTTTGTGATTTTGATTATCTCGGACTAATCCACCACCGTTCCTGCGCGCAGGTTCGACTACTGTGGGCTCCTCAGTTATCGGAGGGTGCCCGGTGAACTTCTTCAAGGGCAAGGACGCCGTTTGACGTGAGCCGTGGAAAGGCCACGCATGGCCCTGCGGTTGCCGACAGGTTCCTCCGCTCAACGTCTGAACCTCGCTAGCGATGTTGACGGGTCGTCCTCCTCTTTGTGTCCTCACTACTTTGACAAGAACCTCAGTCGGAGAAATGTTTAAAATTGACCTCGTCAATATCCAGTCAAATGGCGAGCTAAGCCGACTGGCTTTTCTGCCGTACCGCCGCCACTGAACGACGCAGAGCGCAGTTCGCCCGTCGGCTTTGGGAGGAACAAGAACGTCGCTGATAACCAAACTGGTGACTTTGGATACATAAAACTCATCACCAAAATCACTTAATTACTCCATGACTTGATTAAAATTTGTGTTTTTTCTTGTCCATTCCAAGTGTGCCAGATAAGGAAAGCTTAGATTTTTTTTGCTTTGTCAGCTTACAATTTAACCGACTAACCGGTGAAACAAAAGATTCATTGCGATTAAAGCATTAACCGATTAATTGGAAAGTTAATCGTTCAATTGCTTAGTCCTATTTATTATATTCATGACTCGTGTTTATTTTATATTTTCTGTTTTCATATAAGCCCTACTCCGGCAATTGCGCTAACTGCACCAAAACACGTAAAATAAATATATGCGTAAATTAAGTATCTCGACCTTCATTTAGAGTTTCTCTTAAGGAATTCGAAATATATTTTCTGCACCAGAAGTTTGTAGTTTGTCGTATAAATTATGGCAACATAAAAAACGCTGTCCTTAAATTGAATAGAGTCGATAAAACCGTGCAACGGCACGTGAGAATCATACAACGGCTCATTTTTCGTCGCCATTGTAACAAAAAAGTTAGTGTATGTTCTATATGTGTGTTCGTGTGTGTGTGCAGGCGTCTGTCTGCGTGTTTATATGTGTGTGTATGTGTGTGTGTGTGTGTGTGCGTGTATTTTCAGGCTTGGCAATCAGTAACATTTCTTGATACTATTTTAAGCATGCAATGTTAGTTTCCTGTACTGTACGTATTTCGCACGAGTACACGACTGCAGGCGTAGCTAAAGTTATATTTTAATTAAATTATACAACTACTTACGCCCTTGAAAAATATTTAAAAAGTAACATTAAACTACATGTTACATTTCAGCAAGCTAGAACCATACAAGTGCCATTATTGCATTAATTCTAGAAATCAATGATATTACTCTAAATAATAAAAAAACATGTATTCTTTTTTTGCAGCAAGAATGCATAAATGGCATAAAACAACTAAGGTTGTGGCTAAACATGGTTCAAATAATGGCGTCAGAAAAGTTGTATTTTTTATAACATTCAGGTGGCTTGAAGTAACTGTCGTTAGTTTTATTTTTATTTTACATGTATTTACAGATATACCATCTCAACATCCCATTATTTTCATCTGCTCTTTCTAACTCCTGATTTTCCAGCTCATCACTTTCCTTTCTATGCGTGTCTTGAAATACACCTTTCGTTTGATTTTGTAGAATAAATAATGTTTTTCATATTGTTACTGCTCTTTTAACTGCATGAAATCTACCAAGATTTGCACAATAAAGTCATTTCATCAAAGTAATGGCGTGAAAACTTTATAACGTTAGTAGCCTACCTTATTTGTACATTAATTAATTACATTACTCATTAACACAAAAACGCAAAACCATACTAAAGGAATCAAATTGAACAAGTTTTTGTACCTGCCTCGTCTGCCGTGAGTCGCAAACTTTTGCTTAAGTAATTACTTCAGTATGAAAAGCTATTTACCCTTCGTTATAAAAAACAATAGGTCTGAACATTTAAGTGGAACTGTCAGTAACTCAAACTAGCTTAGAACGATACGACGCAGGCACGCCGGTGTGGGCTAAACAGCATGGTACATAAAACACAACGTAAAAATGTGAAGACGTTGACAATGTGGCATCCATCTCCACATAAACTTTGTTGGCACTGAAAGTTTCAAAACAGAGTTTATGAATTAAGTTAAGTTGGACGTATTCACACGAGTTGCAAAGAAAGGTTGAAAGAAGAAAATGCATCCTCCGTGCAAAATTAATCCTGAGGTGTAAACAATCTTTTTGTTAACGCCATTTATATTTGACTAAAATATAAGGTCAAGTGTACTGCCAAATGACGTTCAGTCGTTTTTTTCTGTTTTTTTTGTCTGTCTGAGGAACATTTTTACCACCAGACGACAATTAGACTTGTGCCGAGGCTCTAAAATTGTTTTGAAACTCGTGCCGAATTGAACTGGGGCAGTTTCCGTCTTGTTCTCGAAATTAAGTTCACGCTTGCTGAACCCAAACTGCCAGGCTGAAACGTTAGCGTAGAAAATGCCCGAATATGCGAACAAAAAGAAATAGAAAGAAAAGAAAGACGTCGTTAACGCCAACGCCGGCTCGGGGTACCTAAAAAAATTACTTGCAAACCTCATTTCCCGCCGTGCTATTTTTTAGACGTCTCCTAAATGGAAATGGACGTAGACAGAGATACGCAGTTTTTCTTCTGCGGATGTCTCGACGTCTAGAGCTAGGTTTCTGCACAACGAGCGTTCCTTTGATACGTGTGTGTGCCGTTTGTGTTTTGTTGTGAGAGCAATGCCGGCCAAAGTTTCTTTCCTTAGTTTTTATCTATTTGTTTTGCAGTTTTCAGTCAAAGGAAAAACGGTTGCATTCTCAGCAGATTTTATCTTTGCAATATTCAAGCCGGAAAAATAAAGTACCATAGGGAAACAAGAGTTGGGAAGTATTTTAAGTACATTGTTTTAAAGTACTACTTCAAGAAGGTTTAGAAAACTTTTACTTTACTTGAACTATGTGAATTTTCCGAGGAAAAAGAACCGTGTTTTTGGTCTGGGTAAATAAACTATACATCGAAGACAGCTCAAACTTCGTGAGATAGTCCCGCTGGCAGTTAGAATACGAACGTGAAAGTTTGACAACATGACGTTCAATTGATCAAAAGATAACTAAGAAAATACAAAATTATCTCTATGAACCACCGTCTACCTAAAACTAATATCGTTACAACAAGAAATGACTCTGTGGGATCATGTAGAGTCTGTTTCAGTGGAAAAAGAAAGACATTTTTAGCAAGAAAGAGGATGTTGTTTTCTTTCTTCTTACAAAACATTTTCTTAACTGAAATACATACTACAGGCGCTCACTGTATAATTTGTTTTCGACGATAGTAGTCTTCAGCTGGACGTCGGCTAATATAAAAAAATAATTTTCGCAATTATCTTTTGATCCAGGTGACGTCCTATTCTCCGACTTTCGCGTTCTATCCAAACCGCAAGCGTCACATTCTCTCGAAATTTAAGCTTTCTGCGATGCTTAGTGTATTTACCCAAGCAGAAAAAAACGCCGTTCTCGTTTCTTAGTAACTCCCTGTACATTCGGTGAGTATGTTATTGTACTGTTTTTAAATTACCTTTTGGCACTTTCCGAGGAATGTACAACTATTGACTTCAAAGTGAATTTTATCAACTCTGAAGAAATATCGGGAAGCATATTCTACTCTACCCAGAGACGCGAGCAGACAAAACATCACTCCGTTTGTACTCGGGGCAGCTTTCTCGCAGTATTTCGAACTCTCGCTACTTCTCGCTTCGTCAGCGCAAGTGAGGAGGTTAAACATTATTAGGAGAGTACACTCCTTCACAAGAGAATTGCTTTCACAAGCTATTGGGTGACGTCATGCTCTCTTTCCTACTACGTTCAGCTCCCTTGGTTGCAAGCCAGCGCAAGCGACCCCAAATTCAGAAGCCGAAATGCCAGACTCAAACGAAAACATAAAACACATCCATGAATACAGACAAGAAAAAGAGAAAACAATTCGTTAACGCCGACGCCAACGCTAACTTTAAAAAAATATATAAAGAAGTCGTTAACGCCAACGGTAACGCCAACCTAAAAGTCACTTGCAATTCTCATTTTCCGGCGTCCTATTTTTTAGACGTCTCCTAAATGGAAATGGACATAGACAAAGATACGCAGTTTTTCTCTTGTGGATGTCTCGACGTCTAACGCTAGGTTTCTGCACAATGAACATTCCTTTGATATATATTGTGTTTGTTTGTGTTTTGTTGTTAGAAGAAATGCCTGCCAAACTTTGTTTTGCTAGTCTATGTCCATTTGTTTTGTTGTTATCAGTCTAGGAAAGACGGTCGCATTCTCAACTGATTTTTTCTTTGTTTTCATTACTCCAGTCGGGAAGATAAAGGACGAAGTAGAGATCAGCATTGGGAATATTTTAAGCCATTTAAGTTAAAATACTGCTTCAATTAGCTTTAGAAAACTTATACATTACTTGAAGTTCTCGTCTCTGTGTACTTTACATAAATTATTTTTTCTGGTACTTTCGGAGGAAAGTACGATCCCCGACTTCAAGGTACATTTTGTCAACTCATAAGAAATACTGGAAAGCATATTCTACTTTCACCAGAAACGCGAGCAGACAATGCATCCCTCCGTTTTTACTGGGGGCGGCTTTCCCGGAGTATTTCGTTCTCCCTATTTCTCGCTCGGTCAGCGCAAACGAGGAGGTTACAAAATATTAGGAGAGGACACTCCTTCAGGAGAAAATTACTTTCACAAGCTATGGGGGCTGACGTCATGCTCTCTATCCTACTACGTTTAGCTCTCATTCGGTGCAAGCTAGTGCGAGCGACGCAAAATGCAGACGTTGGCGGAACTTCTGACTTTTGCGCCATTGCCTAAGATAAGTATTATGTGGACACTTTATTCAATATTCGCCGCCATTTCCGAAAATAACTTATGCACCTCCGATTACCCTTAGGGCATTGCATACCTGTTTAACAGGGCATGAGATATTGTGTTAAAAATAACGTGTACTTAACTTTAAAAGTGTATTGTATCCGTAGTACTTTACTTCCAAGTATATTGCTCCCGGTGAACATACTCTACTTGAAGCACATAAACTATCATAAACTTTGTAATTTACTTTAAGCGCTTTTCAGGTGTGCTTTACACAGCACTGGTGGAAACGACCCATTTATGTCAATGGCGTCCCTTGATATAGACAAATTAAAAGTAACCGTTGAAAAAAGACCGTCTGCATTCAAGAACAACAGGCAAACAGAAAGAAATTGGGACTCAAAAAAGCAAGAAAAAACGAAATAAAAAACTGCCAGGGAAAACTTTACGGATGCGAGCATGTTGCCGTTAACAGCGCCTTCTCGCATGTATGCCGCGATTGTCCGTCTATATCTCGCCCAGAACGAGACGTCGCGAGAGTGGCTCTTTGCGTTATTATTCGAGGTTATTGATAGAAAAAAAAAGAAGGGGAGCGGCAAAAAATCCAAATTCGAAATGTGCAAAAAATAAAAAAATGCGAAGCAGGCTTGAGAAGAGTTATGACAACGTTGGACCAAGTCCGTCGGGACTCGTCATCTGCGACAATGGCCGCCAAATGGGGTGAAGCGTTGAGAATGGTTTCATCAGATGGCGCTGGCGGCCATATCCATGCTTAGCGTGCCTTGATCCTAGAGTGATTCCAACGTAACTTCTCGATCAGGGTCACGTGGTTTATGGGTAGGTCGCGTTTTCAACACTTACTGCAGAAAACGTGGCGAACTTTGTGATCGTCTGCGGGCGACTCCACTTTCCGTCCGTTTTCCCCCTCACCACGAACGACGCAACGCATGCCTAGTACTTGCGACACATTTGCACAAGAGGCGATTGCCATTTTAATTACTAGGGCTTTTCCTTCATGGTTTGACTACGATTCCTCTCCCAAAGTTCTAGGCTCTGTACCCCTAGGAATCCTTGGACGGTCGAGACAGGTGCTCTGGGTTGACGAACTAGCCGACTAGCTCGTCAGAGTGTTCTTTTTGCGTATGTCTTCTACTTTTGGGAGACTTTGCTTTGCGATGTGGTGGGTAGCTACTCGAACCGTTTTGGTTTTCTGCTAGGGTGGCCTATGATGGAAGCATCGTCAATAGTTAGTAAGAAATATAATGCGAAAAACTCGTACTATGTCAAGGTGCGCTTACAAAAGTGGTGTTAGCTTTGAGATACCGCATTCATTTTGGTGTAATGTTAGTAGTTTTTACGGTAAACTTTTCGGTTCTTGCGTAGGTTCTTGGGCGAATAATCAGACGTGTTAAGAACGCTTCTGCAGGCGTGCATTGCGATGTTCCGTTTCGATAGTTTTCGATCGTCCTGGCCATTTTGAAACCATACATGTTTTATTTTACGGACCACTGCCGCAATGTTGGCATCTGATTAATCAAAATGTCAAACGGAACAAAGAATGCAAGGCTAATTGCTAGGCAATGGTTTTGCATATGTGAAACGTTCTAGCATCACAAACGTTAATATCAACGTTTAGCAGCACTTCCAGTCTTTCAGCCAGACTCCTACTTTCACGGCGCTCATCGTGAGATATTGTAACGCGTGCCATGTGTACACTTGAAAAGACAAACCTGGTGATCTTCTAAAACTGTCTAACCCACTCCTCCTCCCCATCTCTCCTCCTCACTTCACCCCTGGTCACATGACCTCCCCGTTAACCAATCAGCGTCGAGCACCTCACTCCTCCTCTGCCACCTGTCAAACAATCAGTGTCGAGCCTCGCGGCCACGCTTTTATCCCTACTTCACTTTTGGTCTTTACGAAATGCCAAAGACCTAGCGAAATAGCGTTTCAAAATAAAATATCAAAATACAATGTTTTTTTGTTTTTTGCACTTTACGACTAATCTAATTTTGAATCAAATCTTCAAATAAACAATAATTGGATAAAGCTCTCCGTTCTTCAGGCATGTGCTAAAACAATTCACGTCTTGCTACGTTACAACTGAAATCAAACAAAAAATATCAGTCACTCGCACAATATTTAAAGCGTGCGAAATGGATTCAAGCCCTGCGGCGACAGAACACTGACGGCACGCGTTCGAAACCAACCCTGAACCCTCTTGTTAGCAGCGTCAACTTTGTCGGAGGTTCGTAAATGTGCTGAATTCAAGGCGAGAATGTTTCTAACATACCGATTTCTTACTTTTTGACGGTGCAGGTGAGCCTTTGCGATATCAGAGACCGCCCGGTTTCCACCCCGTCCTAGTTTGCTTACAAGGCCCGTGTATGCGACTCCCCGTGCGCTCGCGCAGTGCAACAGGACGGCGAAGTGACGGAACGCTACGTTGTCAGCTCGCAATAAGCTTGAATAGCTTCGGCACTCAAGGAGAGCAAAATCAGCTCTTAGTAGTGGTCGGGCCTCATAAACAAAGCACACAAGCCTCCCAGAAGGCGGCAAGTTGGGTCGGAATCAAAATTGGTCACTATTACTTTCCTTACATAACATTCTGCCCTAAAAGAAGACTCTTTTCAGTCGTTTATACGACGCGACACCGAAGTGACGATTGAGTGACTCCGACTCGACGGCAGGAACCGATAGGCGTCGGCGGTGTATCCACCTTTCAAGGTATAAAGACGAACGAGGTTGTCCGTATCGCAGACAGTATCTTTTGCTAATCCTCCAGTATCGTGCTTAGCCATTTTCAAGGAACGATGCATGCGAAACAGACAGAAAGACACCTGGAGAATGGCGGAAGTCGGAACAACGCCACCAGAAAGAGCACCTAAACACGCGGACCAGGAGACACGCGCGCGCTGTCGTGGACACCATGGTGTCGATTCTGAAACCTCCAAAAGTGTTTCGAGCGATTTCCGCGAGGGCGCGCCACAATAGTGGCCAAATTTTGAAAAACGTCAATTGCCGGAAACGAAAGAACTCCATGGCACAGTCGAACCCAAGAGCGCATGCTGGGAGACGCGTTTTAGAGCTCTCCCGGATATAAAAATAGAATACGCGTCCGGAACAAAATGGTCAGATGTCCTCACCCTAAGCAAAGCGCACATGATGGCCCTCTAGACGCAACAAAACGTAGCGCCTGTCTCTTAAGTCACTTAGGAGTTAAGTCAGCCATGATATTCGCCGGCGTGAATAATTTGGTTCTCATATAGTCTGAGGTGCATTTAAGTACACCGCAGCTATTAAACAAGATGTCTCATGAAGTAA
The DNA here is from genome assembly GCA_037355805.1 of Ixodes ricinus. Lineage (NCBI taxonomy): Eukaryota > Metazoa > Arthropoda > Arachnida > Ixodida > Ixodidae > Ixodes > Ixodes ricinus. The sequence goes on from JAZHYW010015141.1 coordinate 39,213, forward strand.
TGAAATGATATGTAGGACTCAATATTTCGGCCGCAGTGGGCATTATGTTGCGACTCACGAGTATGCTGTAATCCCTAACAAGCTAATTACCTCTACTGTTGCAATCGAGTTTTAAATATTCATTTTAGCTGGCACAATATCGCGTGACCCACTGGGATCGTAGGCTGTTTGAAGGGGCCGATGTGAATCGAGTTCTTAATATATCGCGCTAGGATTTGCCACATAGGTGTTCTGAAGGTGGTGCATTTTTTGTATCAAACAGACATGTACATATCTTAAATACTCTACTCAAGATGCTGTATTTCAAATACTTTTGGTAGTATCTCAGTATCTTGCAAATACATTTCTTCTAGAGTGTATACTACTTTATCATAATTTTATTTTTCACTATTCTGTGCTTAGTCTCGCAAATAGATTTTTCTACATTCGAAAGTATTTGTCGCCGGAACAGTCCAGTGAACTACGGAATCGTCAGACTCCAGGGAAAAGCTGAACCCATTGCAGACTTAGAGGCAAGCGACCAAACGCAGGACAGGAAACAGGATATGAGCAAAAGACATTCTCGGAATGCCAACAAAAGACCAAATGAATAGCCAAAATTAAGCCCAGCCTTATTGTGTCCTCCTGTCCGCTTTTTTTTTTTCAAGTTGTCCTTAAATGGCACGTTACGCTTGAAGATAGCAAAGTGCTGGTGGCATCATCGGGATTTTACAGATATTTTCTGAAGCCAGGAAAGTTCTGTCAGCTGAAGATTGTGACGCCAACGCTTGGTACGCTTGGTACGGTCACAATAGAGCAATTTAGGAAATCGCCGGATCAGAGGATTCTGGTATGAAAATTTTCAAGTGAGCGTCAACACTCCCTCGGCCGAGGAAGCTAAATCGTGCTGGGTTTATTGAGCTGTAGTAACCTAGAATGAGCTTCCCCAAAGCCCCTTCTATGCCAATTATTGCGGCATAACATTGCCTCCCAAGCTCGTTCAAAAGCTTTTTTTTATCTTTTTCCGCGTGCGCGCATTATTTCATTCTCAGATTCATCCAACCCAGTTTTCCGTCAGGTGGAGCAAGGTATAAAAAGTGGATTCGTGGACATTCGCTTGTGTTACTTGTGTTTCGCTTGACCTTCCTAAATTTTTTTGACAGTTTGAAGGTACCGGCGCTCCTCCTCGCCCTTTGCCGGGGAGACAATATACTCGCTCTTGGTTGTTGATCAGCAGCAGAGGCTTTTTCCGCTAGCCTGTGTTTATCCTGTGTGTGCACGTTTGTCGCTTACTCGCGTACTCACCATCAAGTCTGGCTGTCGGATCAACTTATAGTTCGATTTTCTAGAGATACGTGATGCTCGACTATGTGTCAAGTCCGACGAATCGCGTCAATGCATATTACGAGCTTATTGAGGAATGCGTAATGAGCCGAGCCTGTCAACAAACTAAAGCATGCCAGTTGCCATGCCCTCATTAACTGTGTCCCCCTTGTTCCTACAAGCTTTCGGTGCACCATTATGTAGCATAAACCGAATTATTTCGAACTTAACTTCAATTTCGTAGCACTTAGGTGGCTTTTTCAAAGTCCTAAATATCACAGCAGCAATGTGATTTTCAGCGAAGTCATCACAGTGGAGCACCCCTTGTGGATTTTTTTTATTTTGTTTTACCAGCTTGCAGCCTACTAGCCGAGTATCTTCGAAACTAATTCGATTATTTTTCAAAGTATTTGTACACTACTCAAGACACTTGATAGTAAAAGTAACTTAAATTTTACTCTAACTACATTTTGAAGTGGGTATTTAGTATATTTTAAATACTTTTGTTGACTATTTGACACTACAATGGTATCAACAATTTGCTGAACAGAGTTGCCTGAGAATAAAGTAAGAAATCAAGAACTTGAAATTCCTACTAGCTGCCTCTCTGCTAACGGAAGCGTATGATTTGCACAGCAGTTGACAGATGGCGGAAAAACACTAACGGAACACATATGCATTGTTTTTGCTCTCTTTGTGATTGCTATTTTGTGTTTTATTGATGAGAATAAAAAAAGTATGCAGCGACAATAAGCACAGAAAAAACGAATTCGCACTGCTTCTTGCTCGGAAACTTTTTCCGCTACAGCCGAGGTCGACGTAAGCGCCCGTTTTGGCCACCGGCAATTTTATGCGCTGCCATATACCGGATTCTGTGCCTATCGGACGCCTTACGTGATCAGACAGACTTCGTAGGTAGGGATTTAAGAAGCTTAATTCCTAGTTCTGAAATTTCAAAACCAACTTCTGGCACCTCTTTGATGAATCCTAGCGAGACACGTTAAAACAAAATCTGAGCTTTCCGGTCCCTTTAAACAGCCAAAAAACCATTTGACTCAAGCTGTACGAGCAAAAATTTCCAGCTTAGTTCTCGACAAAAAAAAAAAAGGGACAGAGGTGGTGTGAGTAATTTAAATATTATTTGGATTGTTCGGTGGCATCAAAAAATCCCTGTACAAACCGAGATTCCGGAACTAAAACGACTGTAGCAATACAGCAATAGTCATCGACAGTCTAAGAAACGCAGGGCGTGGCGAAACCAGAGCATTTTATTACTGCTCCGCAGCTAAGGACTTCGTCGCATCAGCCGATAAAAAGTTGAATATTAAATCAGAAAGCAACAGGCGTTAGCATAATATTTCACGCCCTGTGTATCTTGATCACATAGAGATTGGACTGAGTTGTTAATTTAGTTGAAGGATCAATTCGGCTGAAAATCCCCATTTGGCTGGACGCTCTAATACGGCTAAACAATCAGTATGGCTATAATCTCAAATTCGGCTGGAGTCAAACCTTCCAGCGGAATCCAGGTGATTAGACGACAAGCTGATATTTTCGTCCAAATTGAGAGTTGTGCAAAACTGACGCATCCAGCCGAATTGCAGCTTCTAGTCAAAGTGATCATTTAGCCGAAATGGAGCATCCATCCGAATTGAGCCTTTCAGCCAAATTGAGCCTTCAGTACAATGGATACTTCATTTGAATCGAAATGACATCGTGTTTATTACCCTGTGAGTGACTACACCACCCCAATGTGACGTCACTGACAGCTGCGGGAGCTTTCAATCACGTGTAGGGGCATTAGCCCGTTACGTTATGCCGTGTCTTTGAATGTCGAAACTTCGGCGTTTTCTTTCCCTAGCATGCCTTTATTTTTTGATATAATACGTTTTGGCTATGCTTTTATGTTGTGGTATGACACGCTTTGATAGGATATATAGGCCTTTATGTTTTGGTATTATACCCTTGGATATGATACCTATGCATTTATGTCTTGCCATGAAAAGAGTTTGTATGATAGCTATGCCTTTATGTATTGGTCCGAATGTATAGCTGTAGACAACATAAATGTGCCTTTAAACAGCCCAAATCGAAATACATTTGGTATATGCTAAGCGTTTTGTGGCTCTGTTTGGTCGACTATATACAAAAAAAATTTGCATTTGGATTTAAGATGCCTCAGTAAAATCCACCTGGACACAGCAACAAATTTACGCAGTGTTGTTGAGAAAATTATTTCGCTAACCATCACATCTCACTTGTACCCCGACATCCGCGGCTGTAAATAACGTTACCCCTAATAAATCATTTTCTTGTACCAAGCAATATTTTTTTAATAATATTCAGTCTAAAAGAAAAGCGCGCCTGAAAGGAGCGGTTTCGCGCTCAAACTCCTGTAGAAAAGGCTTCAAAAACTCTTTTTCTCTCACTATTTCTTTTATTGCGCCGTCTTAACGCTATTTATACTGCTCGTCCATCTTATTTGAAGGTGGTGCGTCGTAATCAAAAAAGGATTTACCTAATCTCACTTTATCCTCTCCTCAAAGACGTATCTTTCAATCTCAATCGGTCCAGGGCTAATAGAAATTTATTACCAATTCGCTCAGAAACGAACCCGCAGTTGTACCCGCTTCAAACGGAGCAAACACAATCATACCTCGAGGTTTATTCCCTCTGGGAGGTGTCGAACATTGAGGGACGTAGAGTCCCGAGTTAGTGTGCATTACGCAAGGTTATTGGGTCCGCCGTGCAGCACCCCATCTCCTGTTCGCCCGGGAACATGAGAGCTCAGAGAACAATACACCGTTCGAGCATGACATGGCAAAGACCATACGACACGGGCCTCTCAAGCCAATTCCAGCGAGGAAGCGAAGCACGTAGCAGTTTTCTGCAAGAGGAGCGCACTCCCCTAATCTGATGTCACGTGTCCCGCTCCAACGCTCCGATTGGCTCACCAAAACCGTAGCTCCCGCTATATGTTAAGTACAAGAGGACCTCCCTCCTCTTATACTTAACATATAGCGGGAGCTACGGGTGGAGGGGGCGGCAGAACATAGATTGCACATAGAATCTCCTTCCACCTCCCTACGGGATTGCGAATCAAATTGTGTAAGCAAAATCACAATGCGTGTTCACTGCTGACGCTATTTTCGTTCTCTTTTTATGTTCTACTTTTCGCTTTTCATTAAGGCTACTATATGATAGCTATGTAGCTCCCACGAAAAAAAGTTCTGGAAATTGGGCAATTGTGCGGAACAGAGAAGAGTTCCTATAGCCTTTGAGGTAAAGCCTCTCTTAGTTGTGATGTCTTCCCGTGCAGACCCGTGTATAAAGACGACTGTAAAACTGAGCCTGCCATTTTTTTTTCTTCAATCGCTTTAAAATTTATATATATTGGCTTTGATCGCCGCCTCTACCCGTTTCGATCTGAATGCCATCGTAGAGCCGTACGTTCGTGTCGTCCCATGTCATTCACAGTGCCGCATTGTCTACGTTTTGTATTGAAAGATATAACTGACTAACATCCCGCACTCTCAATTTTTTTCAGGAATTTGTTTATGTTGAATTTTCTCATGGTGCTTGATGCTCGTGAAATTGTAGCATTCTTTTGATGTTCGCTTACGTTGTCGCTGTCGTAAGCACCCGAAAAGACGTGTTACCGGAAATCTGAAATTGGAAAACACTCAACAAATTGTGTTTGTCAATACGTCATTGATCACGAAAATTGCGGATATGACGAGCCCGTCAATTTTTTCTTGTCTGTTTCGGCTGGTGAGTTGAGTTTACTGGGCCCTATTGCATTTTATTTACGTTAATTATTTAAAAATACTGCTGGTTTCAGCGATAATTATAGCAGGAATGAACAAACAAGCTTGCGTGCATCATAATTCAGGATTTATAGACCAATATTGAACAAGACATACTAGCGAAGAGCACCTCAGACGGATACAAACAAGAATTATAGCATACCTAAAAACAAACAAACACAACGAAAATAAAGGAATAAAGGCATATGCTAAATAAAGTTATTTATCACCAGGCACCAAATAAGTGAACAACGAATATAGATAAAACGAGTAGACCTCTCACGAGTCGTCTAACTCATCCCAAGACTCAGCGTGTCGCCGTGGTGGCTTCCATCTTGCCTTTAACAGTGGCATTGCACATGCAATCCTTGCTTGCATTGGCGCATAGCCCGTCGTGCGCTCAGGTGTATCAACATTGACTCGGCGTGAGAATACACACTCAAGACGGGGACGAATAGATCCGTTGATTGCTCGGGTTTCGAGAACAACGAACATCGAGGCGACGAGGAGGGATTATATATTGGGGTGAACCGCACGGTCAACAATGAGAGGAAGAGAGGACTCGGAAGCGTGCAGATGTCCTGGCCAGTTCCGACGGCTAGAGCCGTAATCACATGGCGGACAAGTTTCGTCAACTGTGCATGTAAAGCTAAATAAATATCCTTTTAACGTTGCTTTGATGGGTTGACAGGCAAACCAGCACGTTCCCATGGGAGATTTAAACCTCATAATTACCGTGTACCGAGGTGTGAACTGTGACCCCCGAACACGCAGCTTTGATATTATATAGAGTTAATGAGCAAGCGAGCTGGTAGTAAAGCATCACTTAAAAGAGGGGCCTCTGTTTCTGCGATGCTTCGCTGTAGCATAACGTCGAGATGGGATAGAATTACGACGTTTTGTGCATAAAGTATATATTCTGCTGATTAAATGTAGAGAAACCTTGTTTCCTCATTCATCCCTTAGTCGTAGCAAAAGGAGCCCCCATTGCTCTCCAATTCGTACCCGAATGCTGTTTTCTTTTTCTCATTCCCTTTGGGACGACAACACGCTGAGCCTCGGTGGACTGTCACGTTTGTTCCGCGATGTCCTCTTCAGACATCTCGTGTGTGTGTGTGTGTGTTTTCTTTTTTTTTCTAGTGGCATTGAGAAGATTGGCGCTCTTACAGCAGACATATGTCTTGTATCATAGGATGGATAAGTAGATGCATGTCATTGGCTATACCCTTTGTGTCGGGTGGTAGTTTGCGCCACCTAGCCTAGAAAGATTTGCCTCCCTCTTCCTTAGACTTTGCTATAAATTTCGTCTTTCGTGAAATCATCTGGACCGCCAATTCTGAACATTATCCCGCTTTTCCAGATTAAATCCACGAATTTTCAAACCTCCGATTCTGTGAGCGCAATTTTTTTGTTTTTTAGTTCTTCTCTCTCCCCAGCAAAAACTCCAGTGCTCCCACTAAATCTGTTACCGCCTTCAGGGAGTGCAGCACGAAACCCCGTGCCCGTCAAGACCACATGTTTTAACGTATCGCTCTCGCTATTGGTCTAAGGCATACTGAATATATGTGTCTATCTCTTGAAAATTAGCCCTATATGTATTTGTCTTTAACTTTCCCGCTCTCGCCTCAACCAGTAAAGAGTTTTCCGTGAATCGTGGAACATACGTTCCCTTCTAATGTTCTCTTTTTTCCGTCACCTACATCGCTAAAGGTGATTTCTCTTGCATTCTACTCTCCCATATTTTTGTTTAATGATTATTTTGCTTTCCTTTCCACTGAAATAGTCTGGTCATCCCCATTACAAGCGTGTAGGATTTTAAATATCAGCTTTCGAGTTTCGTTATATATTTGAGTGTTTAATTATTTTGTTTATTTTTTGCTTATACTCCGTGCCGACCACGTATCCTTGTAGCCTTTGTTGAAATCGTAATTTACTCATTTCATCTCTGTTCTCAAGGGACGACAAAGCCACTCTGTCTGAAGTCCCTAATTTGGTGAGTTCCCATATGTTCCCAGTGCTAATCTCCCCACGTTCCATTGTCGAATTTTATGTTCTCATTAAGCCTCCTCTTGCCTTATGCACATTACCCATGCAGAAAGACATAGCAGGCAACGTCGCCTTTATATGTACCCCTGACCTCTTCATATCTATTATACTGCTTCAAACGTCTCCGCGCCAAGGCCATTGGATCTTCGCGGAGTGAGATATAAATAATATGGTTTTACAATGTCCTTCTTCTTCATTCTCTCTTTGTTCCTGCGTCTCGGAAGAAACTATTTTTCGTCTGTGATCCTACTGCCAATCGAAATCTTCTTCCTTCACAAGATTCGTAGCTTTTCCATAGAGCTGTAAACTATAAGTAACGCTTTAGACGTAACGATACTTCTGTCGTAAAGAACGGTTTGACGTGACACACAGCAAACACGAACTCTCTCGAAAATTAATGTTAAAAAAACATAAAACAATTTTATTTTGTTTAATGAGCGGACGCAGTGTTTTTTTTTTTAGCTTCCTGGAGTTATTGAGCATTACGATCGATTGCGTGAGCCTAAGTTGAAGATGACATAAAGTGGAATCGACGGATGCTCAATTTTCAAACACATCGGATGTTTTTCACGGAGTTAAACGAACCTACCCTGAGGAAAACGACTCGCTAGCGGCCGAACGTCGCCCGGAAGGTTGTGGAGGAACAAGTTTACCTCGAAACAGGGCACAACATACTCCCTGCAGAAGGAAAATAAACGAGGATGACGGTTGCTGAAGCCAGATCAAAACCAAACAGGATTCCGGTTCGCAGGCACCGAACACCGCAAAGTTCTTGCAGGTCATATGACCGCACTTGTGACTGCCTTGCAGTGCGCCAGCCGGGTGCATACTAATCCTCTCCACCCTCTATCCTCCTACTAGCTGGACGTCTCAAGGTGACTTATTTAAAGGTTCCGCTCTCGTTTCGTGTCGCAGATGAGGCAGAAAGCAAAAACCACTTGATGATTTTCAGCATCTTTCATTCTACTGGCTGCCGAAACCGTCCTAGCTGAACCCCAAAACTTCATCCCGCAACCGGTGTAGGAAGCGGCAAAGAGTTTGTGGTTTCCACTACCTGGAACACGGAATCCGGGTTTGATTTCGATCGCCTTTCACTTGTATCTGCCCTTAAATATAAATGAAAATATTCCAACTTGATGACTGCTGTGTCGTTGCATGAGCGTGGTGCTTTCTGCACAATAAAAACGTAATTTTTTTGTTTTAGATACTTTTACACATAATATTATGAAGATAGCCAACTTTGAGTCAGTAGTGTTCTGTGTAAAAACAGCCCAATACTGTGAAATTCTCGCGCCGCCGAACAAAAGTATACAAGTCAAAAACCTCACACCTTCCCGTTTCGATCTGGATGACCATCGTACCGGCGTTCGGTCGTGTATCACTACTGCGTGATGCACGTTAAAGACACCAGGTTGGCTGTTGTACCACTGGCTAAATGTCTCATCTCTAGCAGAGGCACCAGACGCCCCTTAAGGCTGAATAAATTCACGCTGACTAAAGGCCCTGTCACACGTTTGTGACCACTTCTTACGTCCGAGTGACTTAAAATCTATATTAAAATATCTAACGACAAGACACACTAAATCACAGCAGCACGCTGTCGTCGTCTATGCGGTGACCCCTGAACTGCGTTTCTCTAGAGACGAAGGTTTTGCGGCATTTGCGAGGTCGAATATACCTACTAACTATGAAAAAGAATCGTTTATAGCAATCACAATATTTTTTTTTTTCGGTTTCGAGCCAAGAGAGAAAGATTGATGCGCCAAAAAAGAAAAGGGAAATATACGGGACCACGAAATGTTCCACGGCTTCCCGATAGGTGTCGTAGCGAAGTTTCGAGCATGCTAGTGATCTCGAAGCGGTTTCCATAGTCGCACAGTCCTAAGAAGTCGCAAAGTGCGTGAACGATCGAGCCTTAAAGCGCCCCTGAAAAAGAAGAAAAAGTTTTTTTTTTTTCAAACAGTCTGGTAGGGATACGCGTGTCATAAAATAAATTTTACGCGAAAAAAAAAAATTTTTAGAGCAATATTGACGGCGAAAGATTTATTTGAAATTTTTCGCGCAAATTCCAGGTCATTCAGCTCGGCTTCTCATTGGTAACGATGGTCATTCAAATCAGCTTCTCATTGGCCAAAAAGAATGAGTGGCAGCTTTGATGTTGGTTATAAAATCTTTCGTGATCTCCGGGAAATCGCCTCTTTGATTGTACATATTTTTAGCTTTAAGAAGCAATCCACCGAATGAACGTCGTAATGGTTTGCAAACGTTTTACAAAATCGTTACCTCCGTTCGGATAAAACAACAAAACAAAAGCTTCGCCATTTTGTTTTTCTGTCATGGTTGTGGTCTTGCAACGCGTCTCGCGTCCTCGGGTGGTTTTATAGTTTTATCGCGTTTATATGTGAAGACCTCTCGGAAGAGGGCTTGTTGCTTGTGCATAGTCGCGGCCGATTAACATGACGGACTGATCCGCGCAGGGTGACGACATGATCTGCGGTACTGTCTGTCTCCCGGGCGCATCCACACGAAGCAGACGACGAGCAGACGACAGCGAGGACGGACCGAACCTGGTCGCCACCCCACAGTGCCGCGAAACTCCAACATCGCACCGCGGCACCAGTTGTCCAAGAGAGAAATCGACGTTTGCTACCGCAATAAAGAATCGTACGCCGCCGTCACGTACAGATCGAGACAAAACACCGTGATAGGCTTCGCGCGAAGCGCCACTAGCTTTACTAACCCAAAGCATGAGAGGAAAATTGGGTTGTGGGGATATTTATACAGCGTGTAGTTGGTCAGCCATTTAAAGTTGCGACGAGTCACTCGCTGTAGATGAGCAATTTAGCCAGTGCGGTACAGCATGAGAGTGACGACAGGCATGGTCCTGCTCGAGAAGGGTCCGCGTAGAAGCTAACGAAGTTCTGGGCTCGCGAAGGTGCGTTTGGAGATGCTCTCTTCACGCGCTCCGCGCTCGTGCACAACACTCAAGTTCACCACAGCCACAAGAGGAGGTCCTCGCTGCGGTGAAATCCTGATTGGACGTGCAAGAATCATCGCGGCGCGGCTAGACGAGCTTTGACGGAAGCTTCTTGACGCGGACCCGGAGGAGTACAGGAACCTGGGTCGCGTCAGCCAGACAAAGTTTCTGGCAGTTCCTTTCACACGTGGGAACGAAGAAAACGCCCGACAAGATGAACCAGCGAACGCACAAAACACAACGATGTGCCACTTTTGTTTTCATCGCCCAGAAATAAAAACAAGAAAACAATGTACCGTTGCCAGACTGAACGCTTTTCAAGTCAATCTCCCGCCGAAATCCGCGAGTGAAAAGCGCGTCCGCGGGACGAGGCGCGGATTGCAGGAATCGGTGACGTGCCGGTCACTTGGTACACGGTCTGCGGACAAAAATCGCGATTCGGTCCGTCGTCGTGAATCGGCTGCAGGACGCGGCAGGAGACGTGCGACCAACAGACACAGGAAGTAGCAATGGCTCTCGTACGGGGCGCAGACAAGCCAGCCAAGCAGCCAAGCCGATCCACTACGAGGAGGCGGGGAGTATACCTCTCTCCACGCGCCCGAAATGCCAAGAAATATAAAAAGTGGAAAGGAAGTGACTACCGGACTAATTTGCGTCTAACGGAATCAATATTGCTCTAAATTTTTTTTCGCGTAAAGTTTTATTTTTTGACAGGCGTGGTCCTCTAACCAGGGACTGTTTTAAAATTTTTTTTTTCTTTTCCAGGGGTTTTTTAAGCAGACACACAACACAATCGCCTCATTCCGCTCCGATTGTTTCGTAGATCTATTCACTTTTTGCCCCGCAGCAACTTCTCACTTTTCTCCGCTTCTTTGTTTCCGCGCTCGGTTTGTAGCTTCTGTCTTTCTGGAACAACGTTCTTTTGACGAGTCTGGCAGACAGAGGAACGTTTCAGGGCGAAGCAACGATGTAGGCTTTAATGTTACGCTACCCTGACAACCGAAAGGTTTCCCAACTTG
>JAZHYW010015142.1:0-15921 GCA_037355805.1 Ixodes ricinus
CGTCATTGGGCTAAAGATATTGTGCTTTAAGTTTAAGAACCGAGAAATTTAGTCAGTTAATAATTTTGCGCCACTCTCATGCTAGAGTAGTATCTGTAAAACCCCGCAAGAGGTAAAAGCCCGGAATATTTTCTTCCTCGCTATTACAGATTGCCAAACGTCTCAAACACATGCCACTTTGAAGCGTACCCAATAAGTACCCGAGAGTAGAAACCTGTGTGGTTGTAATGGTACCCGCGTTGGAGGCCTAGTAACCTTTAGCAACAGCGTACTGAAAGTTCAAGGGCAGTCCGAGCTTGTATTCAGGTAAAGTGTAATTCCGATTTTGCCACTTGATACAGGCAATTCAGAGCATGAACCTGCTCGCGTTTTTAATATCTCGCGATATTGCAGGGCGATATATCGAATGCGGGGCTACGATACATCTGTTAAGATGCACCGTTGGTAGAGCAGCCCATTAAGATAGTTGGCTAATTTTAACTTGACCCAGACTTCACAAGCCTCACTCCAACTGAGGCGCTCCTCCACTTCCTTAAAGGGACTATACACCCCGAAAACAATTCTAATTTTTAGAGCGCAGCTCTTAGGCGCCTGTTTCCGGCTTGAGGGCGGCGCTCGGCGTCGGGTCGGGTAACTGCGCGGTGCATTGTGGGAAATGTCCCAAAATGCACCGCGCGAGCGCCCCCCCTCCGAGGTCACGTGTGACCCCCTCTCCCCGAGGTGACGTGTGACCCCCTCTTCCCGATGTCACGTGACCCCCCTCCCCCGAGGTCACGTGACCCCCTCCCCCGAGGTCACATGACCCCCTCCCTGAGGTCACAACCCCCCCCCGCTCCCCCCGAGGTCACGTGACCCCCCGGAGGAGATTGAAGAATGAGGGGAGGAGGAGGAGGAGGAGGGGTATACCCTCCTCTCAGTACCCTTCCATCCTCCTCCTCAAGAGCTGCGCTCTAATTCGGTGTTACAGGGAGTTGCAAACGGCTTTCACTTTTTGCCAGGCGATTCAATGTGGTGTCAGAAGTCTACCCAATTAATATTTTGCTACAGAGTCACGTATATTTTTAATAAAGCCTAGAAAACGCAACTACTGGAATCCGAGATCGAAACCTGCGCACGGTGGTCGGAGAAGTATAGAGGAGGACAGTGCCGGAAATCCCGTGGCTACACCCGACCGCACTTTTTTCTTTTTTCCTCCGATAGACGTGAGTTGATTTCTAGTGTTACCCAGGTGGAGGCGAGTGTGTTTCTCTATCGACGTAGTTTATTTGTTTTATTTTGTACCCCACGAGGACCTCTTTGCATCGGTGCGTGAGTGCACTGAGCGAAATAGCGTGTTAAAGTTTCAGAATGCTAGCGGTGTCGGAGTTGATGGTTTCATGGAACGCTATTGGTCAAAACATCCAACGGGTCATAACATCGAACGAGTCAAAACATCCATTAGGTCACGTGACACAATAGTCAAATCATTTAACGCGTCAAGACATCAATCCGAGTCGAAACATCCATAGAGTCAAAACGTCCATCGAGTCAGAACATCCATCCGAGTCAAAACGTCCATCCGAGTCAAACTATCCGAGTCAAAACGTCATCGAGTCAGAACATCCATCCGGAGGCTTGAAAGTCGAGGACCTGAAAAGTTGGAAGATAAATATATTATTTTTGTTGAGTTGAGTCACTCATGTACACATAGCTATGATATCGTGTTTTGACCTTTCTCTATAAGGTTGTATACGTGGATGTATGCACGGTGTTATAAACAATGCACATGCTTTATTTTTTGTACTTAAGTGCGCCATACAAAGACTTCGGTTCTTTTGAGGCACAAAAAACTAAATAAATAAATAACATAGATAACAGCTGTATTTTACGATGACGGTTCCGGGAAGGATGCAATTCACCTTCGCCATTGTCCTGCTCACTGCTCGGCAACAGGAATCTCCACTGGACGCTGCTCGGCTGGAGCAAATTTGCCAAGTATTTTGACAGCTTCTGGCTTTCGAACACAGTCGTCAAAGACATCTGGGGCCACCAACACGATAAAAGGGTGCCATAACGTTCATATTAAAAATAGCGCAAAAAAAGACGGGACAAAAAGACGAAGAAGCACACAGGACAAGCGCCATAACGAACTGCACAGTCGGTTGACGAGTCATCATCCAGACTTGGCTAAATTCATACAGTTCCTGCAAGATATCCAGTATACCTCGCAAAACAGGATCCAGGCTAGAGCCCTACACGGGCTGGGGCGAGCAGGAATGCACTACCCCAGCCCGGCCCCGCGGGCCGAGCTCAGGCCAGGTAGCACGCATTTTATTGTGCCGCAAAGTCTAAATTGTTGATAACAAAAAGTGTGCTCATTGACCTTTCAGGTTCAATAAAAAAAAATCAAGCGAAGTGCAAAGTCACAACGGCGCCGTTCAAAGAAAAAAGGAAAAAAAAGACGTCTTGCTTTTGGAAAGCATTCAAGTGGATAAGAGAAAACGTATGAACTCCTCAAGCCATAGTGGAGAGAGTGCACGCTTTACGCTTAGACAGTTTTAGGTTAAATCCTACAAACATTTTGGGTCTCATGTTTATAATCTGTCGGCCCCTAACCGGTCTCAGACTCATGTTTAAAAAATATATATAAATATATTCGAGGGCTCGGGCCGGGCGCGGACTGTGTCTCTACGGGGCGGGGTCGGGCCGGGCCTAGAAAATAAATATTCTGTCGGGCTCGAGCCGGGCCCGGGCCGTTTCTCTAACGGGCCGGGTTGGGCCGGGCCTAGAAATTCCGGCCCGTGTAAAGTTTTAATACAGGCACTACTCTTGGATCCCCTCGCGGTGGCGTCTGCACCAGCAGTTCCAGTGACCAAACGTAACAAGTGGCTGCAGGAAGGAGATGGCTATGTTTTCGTGCCACTTGGCGACTGCAGTTCCGACATTTGAAGAGCGTCTTCAACTACGTTGACAGGATTTCAATGATTGGAGTCTTTCCATAGAACGAGCTGACTAGTACGTGAACAGGCTCGCCTGAGAAATTGGCAAATTTTATTGATGTGTGCTGTGCACACAACAAACCGTTTTGAATGCCTCGGGCAATACTGGCGTTTTACTCAACGACCTTTCGTAACATATCATAGCGTCGCATCTCGGGGTGAAAGTCGGGGCACAAACTATACTCCGTTAACCCCTTAGCCTACAGTGCGGTGGGAGCGCTGTGGAAGTCATCTTTTCGCAAGTTCAACCCATGGCATGCTTCTTTTAGCTTGACATCGTTTTCCCCGCGTGAGCATATACAGAGATATTGGCGATCACGTGGTGTGACGCCGAAGGGTCTAACGAGCGTGCAGTTTATTCTGCACTGTCAGCTTTGGGTCGAAGAGAGTGCAGTGTGATGAACCACGACTGGGCATATGCGCCTAAACATGGAATAGCAGAAATTCATCGGTGCCCAAATATGACCTGCAGCATAAAATGTTTTCAGCTTTCCGTACGCCTGCTTCTCCAACGTCTGCCTCTCGTTGAGCCACTACTTTGATTCCCGAGCAGACGCTAATGCTGCAAGATTCCGGACCATTTGCTCGGATTTTTGGACGGATAGTCAAGGCAACAGAGATTGGCTTTTTTTGTCCGTGGCTCCGGCATCTGTACTTGCAGATGCAAATACATGATTTGATTTCATTTGATTTGATTTATTGATTTAGTTTCTACATTTTTAGAGGCACGTGCAGCCCGCTCCCGAGCTTGATGATTTTCACCGCTCTCCATGTTTGCTCCGCTTATGGCGTCGTACTTCGTGCTATCGCAGACTCTACTCAAAGCACGTCGCCCGCTTTGCTGGTTCTCCGTATGTGACATGTACTGTGCTCGAACCGGTGAAGGAAAATATACAAATTTCAATGTTTTTATTCTTATTTATGCGTTCAGCTCCAATAAATTGCCCAAATTCTTTCCCACGTATATTTAAAACCATATATTATTTTTAAACCTTCTTCGAACATACCACTCGCATATCTCCATGTTAAAGAATATTTGATTCGGAGTAAGTTTCACAATAACGTTTTCAAGCATGCAATCCGCTGACCGCATTATGGAGCCGTCCCCGCTGCGCATGCCTGTGCATCCTGTGTGTAATACAGAGCGAAACACTAGAAGCGATTTTCACGAGCTCTGATAAGATACGACAGTTGCAAGTGGTACAGCGACACTAACCAGTGTACTGTACACTAAACAATGACAAAACGTAAAGTAGAATTGTTTCACTCATTCTGTGCGCTTGGCTTGTATTTCCTGAAAATGCGAAAACATCGTTCGTCTCTTCGTCATTTATATATGTTTATCCGAGAAACATATGACCTTTGATAACCATATATTTAAAAGTCTGTTACACACACAAAAAAAACATACCTTCCAGATAAAATAGATCTAACACCTCACAAACAAACTCTATATATCTGAATCAGAACCTGGATCGTGTCAAAACGTCCAACGAGTCGAAAACATCCATCCGAGTCAGAACATCCAACGCGTCAAAACGTCCAACAAGTCAAGACATTCACAAATGGATGTTTCGATTCGGTGGATATTTTGACGCGTTGTGTGTTCTGATTCGGAATCTTCATGGCACTGCTGATGTTTTACCTCCAGTCGACGTTCGTTCAGTATGACGGCGTTTTTGTTTACAAAAAGACGGTATTTGTATGGGCGCATGCGCTGCTCCCGTGATTGTGTTACATGTTCTTTAGCCAAATTTAGATCAATCCATTAACGAAAGTTTGGACGCGAGTAGGGTCAGCCGGGATTTTAGGAGTCGTGGACGACTATCTGGTGGTAGCTAAAACGTCGGGATTATTTTCGAGGACAGCGGTTGTGAATACAGTGCTAGATGTTTTCACGCGCAGGGCACGGAGGACTTGAAGTTTACACACAAACTCCGCGATGGCATGTACCTGCAATTTCTAGATCTCAAATTTAAGTTTACCGAGGATCCCGAGTGTTGGCTCTACTACCCACGCACAAAGAAAGGGCTCTTGCCTTACGACTCCGCCCACTTGAAGCTCGTTAAAGGAAACACCGATCATCGTGCTTGCAGAGCTGCTCTCAGAGTAGTCGTGCCACCATACGCTAGGAGAGACTTTGGCAGGCAGGTGGAACAGCTTGGGGCCGCGAGCTTCCCAGAACTCTGTTTTATTGTGGGTGGCGGAGAAATTACTAAGGAAGTTAAAAATGGGACCCCATCAACCCAAAAGGAAGACCAAACGAAAGACCACAAGTTACCCCTTGTATGCATAAAACATCTCACAATATGAAAACGATAGCGGGGCTGTACGAAGTGCCCATCGTTTTTTCGGCGCCTAGTAAGTTGTCTTAACTTTGCCCCAAGGTGGCTGACAGAGGGTGCAAAGGTAACAAGTGTTCTGTAAAACACAAAAATAAGTATGTTGATTGTACAGTAGGCGTGGTGTACCGAATCTCTTTGAGCTGCGGTCGAGTATACATCCGGCAAACTGGCCGGTGCGTCAACGACCGTGCGCGCGAGATATGCCATGTCGCTGCGGCTTGACAACAAGAGGACATCTGCCTTTACACTGTGCCACTGGCATGAGTCAGCCGAATGTCGAAGATATGCCATTGTGGAAAAAGGGGGTGACAAAACTTCAAGAGAACTGCTGGAAGCGTACTTGATAGGAAAGGACAGAATAATTGTGTTAGCCAGAATTCGGTGTATTCATGTAAAGAAGAAAGAGCTGGCTGTAAACGACCCAAATTTCGCGAGGACCTACCTAATTTTCGCTAATTGTGCGAATCGCCTACAATTCGTGAAAAATGGGTCCCGCGAACAATTACCGCAAAATGTAGACACATTTGAATTTATATTAAGGTCCCACCGAGTCGCAAAATTTAGAACCTGCATTATTCACAAACTTCAGCTTTAACCAAAATCGCGAGATATTAAGCCCGCGAAAAATAAGCCGTTTACGGTATTTTGAACGTTAATTCGATAACGGTGTGGTTGTTTACTTGGGTAAGTTCTTTTCATTAAACGTTCAGTTGAAGTTCTGCGCTCGTCTTGTGAATTTCTCCCTTTATTCTTGTGTTTTTGCGCGCTGCTACCAGTTGTAATACAATCAGACACGCTATTAAGGTCGTCTGGCACATAATATTGCTTGCTGTTAAAAGATATCATGTTAGAAACAACTACTATATTCCACGAAACCCGTCACTTTACCAGCTTTGACGGTTCCTTCCTCGAAATGAAGGCGAACAGCAAATCTGACAAGATATTAGGTGTGCAGTGTCCTTGGGAGTATCCTCAGACACTACTTTTGAGTTTCCTTCCGCACGCCATGGGAAATGAAAAGAAACATAAATAAAGCAACACCTGATAAAAAAAGGACAGAAGAGATTTAGATGTTCTTTGAATTTTTCTTAGAAAAACCTGCTTCTATACATTTTATTCTTTGTCTTCTTCTTTACCCGTGAGAGCCCCAGATGAACATTCACAGCCGTCGGAGTTTTGTTTTGTTCTTTTCGCTAAAATTTTGAAGGTCTTTTGTTTTGTTTTTTATCTTGCTTCCTAAGCAAACACCACCAACTTGTAGACGCCCGTAAGAGCAGAAGGTTACACCACACCCCGAGGGACAGGTCGGCTTTGCTCTTGAGTGTCCGGTGTTTTTATTTTTGGGTATCAGCATTGCGTTCTTTTCCCTTCTGATCCGTTTGTCTCATCTAGACTCAGTTCGAAGGACTCCCCAGGAACTTTTTGTTCGAGCAAACATTGGGAGTCTTGGGATGTTGGCCTTCAGTTCGAGAGATGAAAACACAATTGCAGGTTTTTGCCTTCAAATATTTTGCTTGGGTGCTTGTTTCACACGTGAAGAACTAAAGTAAATTTAAAGAAGGTATAGTATGATCTGAAGTTTCACGGTATCTTCTTGGCTGTGCTAACATCGTGTGACCTCAAGGAGAAACAGAAATGAACGGTAGCTTTATATCCCGTTAGGCACAATTGGTTCGTGCAGGCCGAAAAATAGGACTTCGGCAATATTGTTTCCAAGAAAATGTTCCTTCCCTCCAGGAAGGCTACGCATTTTCTTTTGCAATGATAATACTATAAGTCGTAAGAGCTAGGTGCCCTTAAAGGTACACTTGACTGCTTGTTGAGCTAGGAGTTGAGACATTCAGCGACTGTAGCAGATGTAATATTCAAATTATAATACACTACATATAAAAGGGCAATGAAATGACATTGGGTTTAAAAGTTACCAACTTTACTCCTCAAGCACTCTAATCTAAGTGCAACACGACAGAACAATATTCACGCGTAGTGGCACTCAATGGAGAACCTCTTTGTAACGGCGTAATTTCCAGGATAAAGTGACTACCTTTATTTCAGTATTTCCTTTTCCAAGCTTCGTGGGTATCAGGATGTTGACGTAGTCGACAATAAATCTCCACAGGGTGACCATAGGTGAAAGTGGCTCACGAAATTAACAAGACCACTACGTGAGCCCATCGCGTTGATCTAGGTTAAAATTCTAAAACATGGATGTCCATGTCAAACGTTCGGCTGAGTCTTCTATCCAATCGCAGCCGGCCGTGACAAGCACAGCCAAATTGCACGAAGGTGTATGCACGGCATCGCCTCGACGCATGGATGCGAGTGTGCCAACGGCTTGCTCGCATTTTTTTGCAAACACCATCAGATGTGCAACATGACGAGGAAGCTCGAGGGCCGCCCCTTAGCGTACGCCCGTTTTCAAGCCCATGTGGCGCACGACCGCCGATCGCGACGCGGAAGCCCTAAACGCTTATTATCAAACCCGGCACATGCGCAAAGCCCGGGTGAAATTTCGCCCTCCTTTCGGGGTCCTGCTCGAGACTCCTTTCACTTCCTCCTTGGGCGACCCTTATAATATCCGAAGTGCAGCGTCTGACATCCGCGTTCCCCGCTCCGCGCATATGACTATGATCAATATTGTCGCAAACAAAAAAGAAAGGCATGCGAATGCAAAAAAAATATGAAATAGCGTATTTATTTGGGCTACCTGGCGCTTGCTGCAACTAAGGCAAGAACGGAATATCTTAAATGACGCGACGGCAGAAGAAGGCGACTGACTCAATGATACGAGTGAAGGTTGCTTTTCTTCTTATTCAG
Organism: Ixodes ricinus; assembly: GCA_037355805.1. Lineage (NCBI taxonomy): Eukaryota > Metazoa > Arthropoda > Arachnida > Ixodida > Ixodidae > Ixodes > Ixodes ricinus. The sequence goes on from JAZHYW010015142.1 coordinate 8,141, forward strand.
GTTTTGCTTTCGAGGAACATTCGAGACTAGATCATGCAATACGTTTGGAGGTTTATCTGCATTGTTCCCGAGTAATGAAAAGAAACAAACTTGGGTAACGCTAAGCTTCGCCTTTAAGAGTGGAACGCGGTAGCGTTGCCGGGCTCCATTCGCAAAGCCTTCTCACATAAAGCCCACGCTTGCCCCCAAGCCGCGCAAACAGGTGTGCGTGGTCTAATCAGTAGTGTCACGTGTCACGTCACGTCACATGACATTACGTGTGACGTCATGTCACGTGACGCGGGATGTCACATGTGACGCGTCATGTCAATGTGAACTCTTTTATTGCCAGCAAAAATTACTCTTGTAAAAGAAAAACAGAAACAGCCTTTTGCTACATATTTTATCTTTTCGTATGAAAACAGTACAAAAGAAGAGTAAACGTAGGACGTTACAGCTACTCTCGACTACATTCGGTAAAAGTACCTTTTAAATATCTTGTCGGTTAGCGGCTGCCGATTTGAGAAAATAGTCATTTTAGCGAACAAGATTAAGCATCCCACAGGTATCAATGGATCCATAATAAAACGAACAAAGACCGCTTTCTTAATAGGTAAGTCTTAAACCATGCGATTATTTTGGTTTTGTTTTCTTTGTGTATGAAAGCCTCTGCTTGCAGGCGGAAATAGGTAGGCTTCGTTGAGAGGGTGTTTATTTTTAAGGCGAAAGAAAGAGTCCTCCAGTGAAAACAAAAACTCTTCCAAACCGCGGGGAAATGATTCAAGTTGAACTCGGACTTCATCGAGCCCCAAATGGTTTTCGCTTAGAATTGCCATTTTTTTTAAACATAAAGCTGTTGGAAATAATCGAGTATTCAGTAGGTTGGAAATACTTTTCGCCCAGAATGCAGTACAGATCTCCTTTAGATAAATTGCACGTATTTAAAGCAATATCACACGAACCCCTAAATTCGTTTTATATTTACCAATATATGCCCTAATGGTCATCATCATCTAGTCCCATTTCGGTACCTTTCCTGTAATCACTTTAAAAACGTCACCTTAAGATGAAATTATATCTTTTTATCTGATGATCTGAAGAAATAAACTTGGCGCTCGCCCTAGTAAAAGGGGCTGGGAGTGCAATGTACAGTTATAAAGCTCGTATCCCAGTGCCTTCATAGTTTTAATTCTACAAAAAAAACATAGTTGCCAAACTGAAGCATTTCGGAAGACATATGGAATCTTTGAAAAATAGGGAGAAAGTCACCAATGGCGGGGCCATAATGTTCGAAACAAACATTGGTCTGCATGCATGATAATGAATTTTGAAGGTCCCATTTATGGTACCTTCGACCCCTCTGAAACACAAAAATAAGAAAGGAAACAACCTCTTGAGATTTCTATTGGGTGTCAGTGATTTCTCGAACATTTAACAAGATACATTGTCCTCGGATTGTATCGAGATACACGAAACCCACCCAATATGTATTTCGATACTGAAATACAGATACTGACTAAAAATGGTATCGCGATAAGAAAATATGAATACTATAGGTATTTCTGAAATGCTATCGCGATATACATTTGTTTCGCTATATTGCCCAACCCCGGCGTGTTGCTTTATAGATTTTTATGATCCCACCGACGCTGGCACGAAATTTTCAGCGACACAATCTCCTAAACACTATCGCGTTAGAAAAAAATGCGATATGAGCCGACCTCCGCTTTACAGCGAGAGAGTTTTAGAGAACCGCGTATGCACATTCGATACAGAACGATTGGCCCTCCGGTACGCACGGCGCATGTGCGAGTTTTATCGCGGTAGTGCATGCGCAGTTCGTACCGGAGGGCCCATCGTACAGTATCGGAAGTGCAAAAACGGTTCGCTAAAGCCCCCTCTTGTGCGTTTCCTATAATCGGGTAAACCAATCACGCACTGTGAATGCGCCGTCATTCCGCGCTTTCTCATGTGCCTGATTTGTTTAGCCAGTGATAGTGAACGCGCAAACACCACGATCGCCGTGACTATGCAATTTTGGCGCTGCCTGATTTACTTTATTGGGCGGCGATCGATCGGACGTAAAAGAGCGTTTTAGGGATTCTGAATAAAACACGGTCGATGAACCGAACGATCGGTACCTCGGATTGGCAGATTGGACCGACCCTTTTCCATGAAACGGCTTTTAAAGAACCGCTCTTGCAGGCGATCGTTGCAAGTCACGTCCCCCTAGCAGCGGAAACGCGCAATGGCTTTGTGAAGTGCGTTTAAGCGGGGCGTGTTTTCTAAGGAAAGAAGTGATTGGTACCTCCACAGTAAGAAAAACATTTCCCTTTTCGGAAATAGTCTGACGACAAATTTGTGGACCAAACCGTATTGTGTCTCGCTTTTCTAGAATGAGGAGCGCTAAATGTGGCGGCGGCGTCCCCACCATGACTCGACAGTTCATCTGCTAAAGAGCAGACAATTTTGCGGCAATCATGGCGCTAGAACGTTTCCACGAGGAATTCGATTTTGCTTCATTCGGTAAAAGAGAACTTAGAAAACGTCATTTTATTTGACTTGGCTACCCCAAGAAAGTTGACAATTGTTGAGGGTGAGGCTAGGGACGTTCGACCTCGTGTCGGTGGATGAGTTGGATGTGCTGTGTTAAGGTCGCTCTTACAAAGCCGACTTAGCTCATTTTCGCTCCGCGCTGCAAATCCCGGACACCCCACCACTAACGGCTGGGTCATCAGCCAGGGTTGAACCCGTGTCGTCGGCGCCTTCATCAAAATGGGAGAGCGACGCTTCAATCAACTGAGCTGACAAGACAAAGGAAGACGAGGAGATTTTCATAAAGTTATTTGGACGGATGAAGTGAAATTCCGCCGCGACGGTAATGTTAACCTACACGACTTACATTACTCACCAAACCAAAAATCCCTAATTGGTTGAGAACATAACCATCAACTACGCTGGTCCATCAACGTCTGGTGTGGAATCCTCAAAAACATTTTTAAGGGAATCTCACTGTAGGAAACTGCACGGAGGATATTAATAGGGGAATCGTCGAAGATGTTGCCTACTACCTGCTTTTACCATATCTTCGAACAGGGTTTCAGCACGATGGAGCACTACCGCATTTTTTGTCCCCAGCTAAAAGGTGGCTCGACTACAACTTCACACATCGGTAAATTGGACGTGCCGGACCGACGTTTTGGCCTCCAAGGTCACCGGATCTTAGACCTCTTGACTACTTATTGGGGGCCATATCAAAGCTCTTGTATACGTCACAGAACCTCAGGACATTACGAACCTAAAGCGAAGGATCGTCGATTCCTGTGTAAGCATCAGTCCAAAAATGATCCAACATGCCATGGCTTCAATCGAAGCGCGCTTTATGTATGGAATTGCGGCAGAAGGAACGCATTTCGAGCGCGTGATTTAGGTTTTACCTTTCGGACAGATCGCGTTATTTTAAGATTTGGTTGCTTCCGTAGGCTATGATTTTATGTCTGAAAAAATAAACCAGACTTATCCTCCGAATATGGTTTTTGTTGATGTGGATGTTTACCAGTAATTGACAAACCTATCTAGAAATCATAGTTTAACAACAGTGATTACAGCCCTAGAGGCCGGCGAAGCCTAAGATACGTATTAAAATCGGTTTGTTGTATACTTATACCTTACCATCAGCAATCGAATAAAAAAATGCTGGCCACATAACACCGTTTATAGCATTTATAACGTAACTATTGTGCGCCACTAACAAAAAAACATGAACAAAAACCTGTTTTACTTCGGTTTACCAAGTTGCCATGCTTCGTGCAGTGGACTACAGGAAGGTATGTCCAGCTGCCTTTGCCGTTTTTTGCTGATGTTTCGGTGCCTCGTTTTAGGAACGCCTCCGCTGTCTATTTTTCATCCAGTGTTTACTTACGGGACATTCTTGCAATGATTTCATTTCTTTTATTGTGGAGTGCATCTGTAGCACTACGCGAAAAAAGCAGTCCGGCAATGTGGTTACCTCTTACGGCTCGCTTTTCCATCCCACGATCGAATCTTTTAATAAGGTTAATGACCGTCACATCCTCGCGTGCAAACCGTTGCCGCAAGCACCAACGTAACGGTTGATTCCTTATGGGGCTGCTTGGCTGTCATTGATTAAATAAGTTGGTTACCAACAACACAATGGAAAGCAATTTTTTATGACCGCTAAGTTGGATTTATCGACTTATCTGGCCAGCCATGGAGCTCCTACCGCAATCGCGCTGTCGCGCTCTCACGGAAACAAATTACGCAAACTTCGTCATAACCACGTGAGACTCTGGTACAAGACGGGGGTTGTCCTTACGGCGCTGTATCGTGCATTTGGTCACTGTTTCAAACTGTTTCTAGAGTACAATTTGGCGATGGATCTGCTCCATCCCCGTGCTCGATCCAGGATATCTGAGAACAGGGCTAGCCTTCGACATTAACTGCCTCCGACTTTCGCAAAACAAACATATGCCTTATATCCTCTAATTAGAAATCTAATTAGCACATTTTAGTTATATTACTACACCTCTTAGATGCATTTTTGTTAACATAGTGTCCACCTGGCCGTATAACTTATCTGCACGAACCGCAATGTTGTAGGTTTATGGTTTTGTTTGTTGTTTTAGAAAATTATGTAACAAATACACCCTGTATATTATTTTCGCCTCTACTTCTTTTCGCTTTAAGTCCAGACGAAGCCAGACCGAACGAGTTGATGGGACCAATCAAACGGCGTTAAAAGCGCAAGTCACTGGCCCTTTTCTGTACATGATTGGTTCAGCGATGATAGAACTCGTGCGACACTTGACGAGCAAAATGACGCTTCACTTTTGACGGTGTTTGATTGGTCACGTCGTCTCGTAACGACGGCTGCGTCTCGTCTTAAGGTGAAACCAAGTATAGGTATTAGTTGTGTTGAAGTTTAGTACAATTAAGGTTGCAACCCAACTGTAGCACAAAAAAAAACAAAAAAAATTCAAGCACAAAGCCGTTTGCTGCAGTTTAAAGTATAGCTTGTGAGTGGCGAGGGCGAAGAGAAAACAATTCCACCTGAAATAAATGTCTTGCAAGCTTTATACGACCAAATTCACAACATGTGACACGTCATATTTGAGGTCACATCGTTGCGAACAAATGCCTTCGGCCTCGTTTTCGTTGGTATCGTCTCTACTTCCTTTCGCAATGAGTGCGACCGCAGCCAAAGCTACAATCGGATGGAGTCAATTAGCGAGCTCGAAAAGTGCGTCGTCACGGCGCTAGTCATCTTTGTGCGTTCGGTGCATAGAGCTATTATAATGTACGCTAGAGGTTCAACTGGCGCTAGTGTCTATGCGACTTCCGGGAGGCAAATTGAAGCAGACAGCAACCAGTCTACTTTTGCGGTGCTCCTGTGCATTCCTATGGGAAAACGAGCGTGCATTTTGTCTCTTCGCCGGAAAATAACATGAATGACTTTTATTATTTCAGTTGCACCGGATAGTATGTACCTTCATTAATATTTTAAAAGTGTATTTGCTTTAATTACAGCATTTTACTTTACCACTGAACGATGTTAAGCTTCGCTATATTTCAGGCCCAAACCTATGTTTCATGGCAGGTATGTAAAAACGAGCGACGATTCTAAGCAAACTAAGGATCGAAAAGAATGTAGAGTGTGTTCAAGGTTCTCAAGCATTGCGGTGGCGTTTATATATTCCGAATATGCCCGTCCTGTCACTCTATCAAAAAGACTCCGTCGTGCGTCTTTACAATCGATTAAAAAACATTCGAATGTAAAAAATAAAGTACGTGGGCTACGAAAGGTGTGCCTTTTTATTATTTCCTATGTCGGGCAGTTTTTATCGGACACCTGTTCTCTGACTTCTCCCTATTTGCAAAGATTTGGAGCGTGCAGTTGATGATTTGAACCCAGAACATGCATCTTTGCACATATTGATGAGCAGAAAGTATAAAGCAGTACTTTTTTATTCCAAATCTGACTATATTACGTGGCTTTCAATTTATTTTTGATCGTCTGCATGCACAGAAGTTACCTATCCAGTGTTACTGCGCAGTTCTTGTCGTCTCTTTTGGTTTTCCACATGTCCTTCGTTCGTTTGACACGTATATCCCCCATGGTGGAAAGCGCCGATGCCGTGTTCGCGCTAACAGTGTCCGAAGGCGCACATAAATACATGTACGAAGCGGTTTTAGCACCGTTTTTCCTTCCGCGAATTCCAAAGAAAAACGCCGTAACTGAGCAATTATTTTGTCTGCGTGACTGAGAAATGTTCCAAGGTGCCAGTACGTAGGAAATATTGGTGATATTTGCTCTTATAATCGAGCGCAGCGAGAAAATCCACTCGCTTTTTCCCATGAAATGCATTACCGGAAGTCAATTTACGACTGGTTGCGGTCTGCTTCAATTTACAGTAGCACACTAGCGCCGCCAGACCTCTAGCGCTACTTTATAATAACCCTATGCTTCGGTGTCAGCAAACGCGCAAGAGACGCGTCGACGGTCGCGACGATGCACTTTGCGAGTTTGCTGATTGGCTCCATCGGAATATAGCGTTGGCTAAGGACGGACTTTGGGCCCGAAATCGGAATGTTAAAGTGGAGAACTCGGGTAATCCACCCTCATTCTTTTTTTTTTTTTTAAGTAACGATGGAGAAAAACGTTGATTGATAAAGGTGCAAATATTGACGATTCAAACTCGGGTCGTTAATTAGATATCTGGTTTGTAACACCAAGAGTGATAATGATGTGAAAACTCTGCATAACTCTGTTTGGAGTGACTCTACGTGAACGACTGCACTCTCTATAACAAATTTGATTAACTAATTATAAGCTTAGGTTTTGAAAACAGTATTTTTTTTAAGGAACGGATTTTTCTGATTTTAGTACTTTCTTACAAATTAGGACTGACTCTGATGTGGCACAAAAATATCAATCGCTGTATTGGTGATTTTTTGTCAATGTTGAGGGTCGGGGTGGGATTCGTTTTCGCCGTTTTATAATCGACTAGAGCAGCAAAAAATTGAGGGTTTCCTAATAACGTTATTTCAGTCGTCTAATGATTGGTTTAATAGCCTTTCGCGAGTTCTGACCGTCCTTTAATGGTGGGAACATAAATAGAACCTTGCAAAGTAGGTGGTGCCGTAATGTTTATAATTGCTGCTGCATGCCAATACGCGATTGGTTCCCTATTGAGTTTAAGGTCTGGCTCTTTTACGGTTACCAAATATGTTCGTTCGTCTCCTACGGATATTACGATGCGTTAACCAACGCTTGAAGTGCTAACAATTTGCATTACGCTTTTTTTATTTTAGTGATCTAATGAAATCCATATCGCTTTTGTGCATATTTATGTGAGACGATAACCTTGTTGATTTCCATACTGTTTATTTTTTTATGGATACATTTTTGTTGAAGCAACATTTTAAGCCGAAATTGTATAGAGTTGTTTGTTGAGGCATACCAAGTAGATAGCAGTAACCATTAAAAGAAAACAAACAGTTTACTTGGTGAAGAGGCAAAATCAACAGAGGTAAAGTTACGAAACTACAAAAGTCAGACATGAGATTGCTACGCATAATGGTCCTTTCCAAGTCTCACTCATATCTTTTGTTTAATATGCGAAAATAAATGAAGTTTTGGCTCTGATTTCACGGAGTACTACATACCTAGTGTACCTTAAAAATAAATAAAAGAAAGTGTATGTTACTTCTAGTATAAAGCAAAGTCATTTTTACTAATTTGGCAATCGCAACTACTATGTTATTCAACGCTACTCTAGTCA
>JAZHYW010015143.1:0-19459 GCA_037355805.1 Ixodes ricinus
TGTATAAATTGTTCTCTGATATAGGGAGATGCGGTTCGGCGGTTGTCACGGGCTTTCGCAATAAATCTTACCAAGAAGGAATCAATTGTTGATTGACGTGTCAATATTCTTTCAATGAAAACTTCTTCTGCAGGAATGCACGCCCAGTAGACTCAATCTTTCAAGACACCAATGGAAGCGGACGTTAAGTAAACTGCTTCGCAATTTACGGTGTTTACCTCACCATTATAATGACGACCGAAATGTGACATAACGAAATATTTTGTTTCACGGGATCCGGAAGATTTTGTAAAGGTTGTTACATTATAGTTCCGGAAGTACTTCTACACATATAAAGTTGTAAGTACAGCTTAGGAGGAGTATGATGAAAACCATCAGATTAAATAGGAAGACGTTTATTCGCAATGAAGACGCTATGAATGAACGGCGTTTAGCGACGGCAAGTTATGAGCGTATGGGAATTTATAAGTTCACGTGATTGCTAACTATAGACATGCGGACAATGACGACCTGTTTTGTCGGGAGATGGAGTAGCGGTGATGACCTGATATCGGACGACTCGTGGCAGACGAACAAGCAAGTTTCTTCTCAGCGAATGGTAAGCGTCTAGTGTCAAGCACAGCACGTGGCTGCCGACGTTGTCGACGTTTCGAACACTTACCACGTTCGACAAAAGTGCTGGCACCTGGGCTAACTTTGTGGAAAGAGTCGAAGGCTTCCTCGAGTCCAGCGCCATCATGAACTGTAACTGAAAACGATCCACTATTCAGTCTGTGGGTGGCGAAACGTATCCGCATCTGCGGAGTCATGGTCGATGCGTACTCTAAGTGGTTGGAAGTTTACACGATGCCTGCCACGACGTACAAACGCGTCATTGACGTTCTACGCTCTCTTTTCCCTACTTTTGCCCTACCGAAAATACTTTTCTCTGATAACGCGCCAAATCTTGCTTCAAATAAAATAAACAAATCCCCCCCCCCCAAAAAAAAAAAAAAAAACGGCATCAGGCATCACATTAGTGCACCATACCATCCTGCAACTAACGGGCAAGCAGAACAGAGGGTGTGCGAAACGAAAAAGCCCTCTTGAAGCTTACGGAAGAAGCAGTTCAGTGAAGAATCGCCAGGTTCTTGTTCCAGCAGCACGCGACGGTCTCATTTTACACGGTAAAAACACCCGCCGAAGCAATGTTCGGCGGTCGAAAAGCCACACCCCTCGATCTCATATGATACTATGGCCATGAATGAAGATCGAGAGATTCCCAGATCGGGAGTAATGGCAGATTATTCGGTCGGACAACTCGTCTACGTGAGGAATTTCAGCGGAAGTCGGGCCTTCCATGTAAAACTTGAGTAGAAAAGGCTCTATGTTGGTTGACAAGAAGGTGTCATCCCTCTGAAGACGTTGGATATCAATGCCCTTGAGTGTAAATATAACGAAATCACAAAACTCTCCTTGTGTATTGTGTAACTGCACTTGTATTTGGTAGTAGAGGCTATGGTGGTGATTTGGACCTTTCACACCAGGCTCCTTTTTTTATTTTTCGCCTTTACTCCTTTGCGGTTTCAGTAGGCTTCAAGAATCTTTTGGAACGGGGACACTTTACGTCAATGAGGCCATTTGTTCCAAGTAGTCAATCAGGGAATGCTGCTAGAAATCCGTCCTTTATATTAACGAATAAGCCGCACTTCTGCACATTGCAGTTTTCCTGTTCCACGTAGTTGTAAAGCAGCATCCTCATTGATTCTACCATATTCTGTTGCGGGTGAAGAAAGGTCTTTGGGTACACGGTACTTGAAACAAGTCTGGCACGGTACGTTGTGGTTCGACACCCACTAATATCGTCGTCCTTATAGAGCCTCATAATTTAATCATTACCTCGTCACCTCATATTACTCTTCATCAACAGTAAGTACAAGCTACCGCCATATTACAATTCAAGAATTGAAAAATTGAGTCGTTCAATCCTTCAATATGTTTATTGGTTAAATAATGTTATTACGTTACATTACCTCGAGACGATCGACGTCCATCGTCGATCTTCAAATACTTATATAAGGGGGGGGGGGGGCGATCGGTGGCCGAGTGCATGTCTAACGCACACCAGCTCGGAGCACGTGGAGCGAAAGCTCGCGCTCCAGAACCCACCCCGCCCCTGCCCGTTTCGATGTGGAAGAGCATCATACCGGCGTGCGGTCGTGTATCACTACTGCGTGTGCACGTTAAAGACCCCGGGTTTGCGGTTGTACCGCACTGGCTAAATTGCTCATCTACAGCTGAGACACCAGACGCCCACTAAGGCAGACTAACTTCCGGCTGTATAAACATACACACAACAATTTGCAATTAGACGCAAAATCACAAAGAACACAGCGTGCCGCCTCTTTTCTTTGGACCGTCTTTATTTTAACCAGCACAAGCTCGCGCGTTCTCTCTTTTGAGACGGTTAGAACTAACGTTGATTAGAACAGTCGCACATAAAACCCGCGTTTCTCCTACCCGGCCGCTTCCTCTTCTCATTATGTGTAGGTGGTTAAAACAAAAAGAGCTATAATATTGGTGTATTATTCATATTTAGTTTCAGTTTCAGTCAAAGGAAAGGAGGTTCGCGGGAAGTAGGGCCAATAAATGAGCTGCGCTTAGAGTATCGGCACTCTCTTCCCCGACAGGGTTGTGGGCGCCGCCATTTTGGTGCTTGTGCAGAGCAGGCGCAACTGCCGATCGTCATGATTCAAAATTGCGACTTCCTCGGCATTAGATTCGGTGTTAGGAAGCTCATGTAATATTGCTTTGCTTTGTCGCAAACTGTTTAAAGTGGAGGACGGAAAAGCGTTTCTTGTGATTTCAGATCCAGCTTCAAATAACTGGCAACCATGATTTTAAGCCACAATATGGCCAAGTGTCGCTACTCTGAAGCGTAGCTTATTTAATGACACTATTTATGCCCTTGTTCAAGATGCTTGTCATACCTGGAGGGGCCATGACGTGAGCCCCGTGGATTCCACAAGCCACTACCTTTTGACACCTATTTCTTCCTCATTGTTCCCGCTAGTGCCAGTAAATTAGCTACGCTTCAGAGTAACGACACTTGGCCATATTGTGGCTTAAAATCATGGTTGCCAGTTATCTGAAGCTTTATCTAAAATCACAGGAAACGCTTTTCCGTCCTCCACGAATGTTTAAACAACCCGCGACAGAGCATAGCAATATTGTATCAGCTTCCTAGCACCGCATCTAATGCAGAGGAAGTCGTACTTTTGGATCATGACGATCGGCAGTTGTGTTTGCTCTGCACAAGACCCAAAATGGCGGCGGCCAAAAAATTTTGGGGAACGGAAAGCCGATACTTTAAGCGCAGCTCATTTAGTGACTCTAGGCATGAAGTGAACTCGGGTGTATTCTTTCCCACTTCGTTTTTATCGTTTATTGATTTCAATTATATCGAATAATGAACACTTTATATCACGCTACGCTTGTGTAAATATTTGTCTTAGATTTATTAACCTGACTCAGTACTTAAACCGTTCATTTATCGATAGTAAATCTTCAAATATATTTTCTAAATGTGAAGGTAAAACAACACGGAGATTGATGATGATACAGACGCCAACGCCGCCCTCGAAAATTTTTTGAACTTGGAAATCAGCAGTTTTGTCTACCATCCGCCAGGTAGTGCAACAAAACACCCAAACAGTTTTTAATTGTTTTTAAAATTAGCTAAGCTCTACAACTATCAAGAAACCAAAGCAAGATCATTGGGAAAATCTAATACATCGCAGTGTATATCTATTCCATACAACAAATATTATTAGATGCCAATAAATCTCTTTGATGTCCAAAAAAGTTGTGCGTCAAAAACAGGTAAGTTTGAAGGGCTCCCGGAGCGTTATGACTTTGAAAATAAAAAAAGCCACCGTCCACCTCTTGGGCAACTATTGTAGTTCTAAATGTTATAAAAGATTTTACCATAGTTTAATTATTTACTCAGCGGCATTTGAACTACCATGACTCGAAGCACAAAAAAGTGCCACGTTTGATATAGAATATCTAAACAAAAAACATTTACACAACATTAAATTTTTTTCTGCATATTACCAATTATAAGCACTACATCTGTAGCTAATTTCATTGCCCTAGCGCTTGTCATTAAAAACATATTTGTGCTGAAAATTGTCAATTTTAGGGCAATATTTGGAGAGCTGTAAAAAACAAAATAGTGGAAATACCAAAAAAGTATACCGTTACATTCTGCTCCGACATCATCTTAACAAAACTGCTCTATTGGAACCGTGTTATCTTTAAGGAATCGTTCATAAAACATGAACCAGCGGAGCAAGTGAGGGTCCGCGCCATCATATTCGCAACGCTTCAAATGCGCATGAACAGTATAAACCAATACATACATAATATCAAATGAAAGAGGATTGCATTGCCTTTCGAATGACATCAATCCCACAAAACAGCGTTTAAAAGGAGATGAGTAATGACCTGCCAAAAAGTACCTAAACTGCCACATTCAGTGGGACCGTGGCCTTAAAAAACCGGTCTTGTCTCAGTCAGTCGTACTCGGTTGCAATCTGTGACGGGCACTCAGGCATCACAAGCAACACAGTCTTACGAAGTACGGACATGCAGAAGAATCCAGGCCGATACAGGGGCATCGCAAGCGATGATGTACAATGATGTACGAGGCCCGCAGCCCTATGCAGCCGGGAAGCTGGGAAGGGAGGGCTGCAAGGCAGCATGGCGGCGGTACCAGTTCCGGAATACGCGCGCCTGCCCAGTTCGCTCGGTGACATCGCTCTAGTATCATGTGTCTGACCAAAAGTCACCTCTTGCTATGCTGATTGACTGATTTTTTGCTGATGCAATCTATCTCCTTCGTTCTCTTTTTTATAGCTGAATTCCTTGCCATTTCATTCTGTCCCCTACAAAAAAATTGCGGTGGCTTAGCTCGGCATACTGCAGGATATACGTAGCGTGAGCTTCTGCGCACAAAATGAGAGGCGCTATCAAGCGGCTCCTGTGCAGCGTCAGACTTGGCTACTGCGCGCAGCGGAGGCACGCGGCTGGACACGCGGCGGCGCCGGTGCGTCTGCCGCGGCTATGACGTCACTCCTCTAAAATGCGAAGACCGGCGACGCGCGCGTTGGCGGTAGAGCCCGCAGGCGGTGGTGGCTCCGGCACGGCTGGCTGTGCGCCGTGTGACGTCGTACTCCTCGCGCTTGCGCAGATTGGCGGGCGCGGGCGCTGGCAGCGGTGCCCGTGGCGACAGCGGCTCCGCCCCGCCAGCTGTGCGCCGTGTGGCGTCACTGCTCCTCGCGCTTGCGCAACTGGTGCAAGGCTCATTGTGAGAGCCACGCGAAACTGCTCCAACCTCAGCCAGTCGCAGCTTACGCTACAAAAATCGTGATAGGGTGATCGAGAAGCTGACTTCTGAAACCCGCAATCTGAATTTTCTTTTTCTTCTTCAAAACCGCAGCCTGGGCTAGCTTCATGAAGAAACCAAAGAGGGAGGGTTTGTAGTCACTCCCTAAGGAAGTGCTAAAGATTGAGTTGGATGATGCCAGACAGAACAACTTTATGCAGTCTTACCTCTAGCAGAAAGAGTAAAACAAAAAAGTGAAAGAATGTGTCCGTCTGTGTCCACTCCTACTTTCTGCTTGAAGTATGCGTAAACCAACACGCTCCTGACGAATAAGTTCAAGAAAACCGGGACAAGCTCCTCCCGCAGAGCCCTTCCCTCTTTCCACTTCAGCGAGCGAACGCTGGAAAGGCAAGTTTGAGCCAGCAACGCCTCCTCTTCAGTTTTCACTTTGCTAACCAAGAAAGAGTCGAGGGCTTCGCAGGACCAGCTTGTCCTGCCTCTAATTGCATTTCATTTATCGTTCCTCTTAGGCCCGAAGGCACTACCGAGAGGAGCAGGCAATGTAACATAAACATAAAAGTAGAAAGGCAAAAATACAAAATTGGTACGAAGCATCATTTAACGAATTAGTAATTGCAATTCTAAAATCAGCGGCGCTCGAAATAGACCGATCTCACTAAGCGTTCCACGCATGCGTGACTCGGCCATAACTGTAGTACATAGAAAGAAGGGCTAGTTCACGAGACAGTCCGTGCCGCCCCCGTACTTCTGCTCGCGCAGACTCCCAGCGGGGTTGTCACGCGCGTGCAGAAAGACTACAGTTCTCACGATGCATTGCGTTAGCGGTGGCGTAATGAAACTGGCTGTGAGATCGGTGTATACTTCGTTTCAGCTTGGGTCAAGACGCAGCCGATGCTACAAGCGCGAGCCCGGGCTTCCAGCGTCCCTGCCAAGCACGCGCGCTCGTGCAGTACGGGCACTGTTCAGGGCCACACGCTCGTGCTTGTGGCATCGGCTGCGTCTGGACTAGCTGAAACGAAGTATAGTCGAATCCAATCATTACGTTTTGGTGAAAGGAGGAGGCATAGAAAGTAGATCTTCCGCATCCTTACCTTTTAGTTGACTATTGGTGCCTAAACACAATGTAAGATGGCTCTGAAAACCGTACTTGGCGGAGTTAATCTTGTCGTTTAACACCTGAGCCTGTGGTCCATAAAAGGAAATAGAAAATACCTTTTTGTCGAAGGAGCAGACACAGAAGGGAACGTCTCAAACTCAGCAAACTGGTTTATTTCTCGAACACCCTATAGGTATATGCCAACACAGCCACTCTCAACCACCTTCGACGCCGAGATCTCCTTTGTTGAAAGCACTTTGAAATACAAAGACCATTCACATTCTCAAGAGAGCAAACGGTTCAACCAACAATACCGTCATTGTCAACCACCTTCAACGCCAAAGATCTCTTTTGTTGAAAGCACTTTCAAAAACCATTACATAAGGCCCGTTCACACTCTTACGACCTCCTAAATCTTGGTTCCTTACAACCTCTTAAACCAGTAGGGAGGCTCAAGTGAGGGTGGGTGCAACTGCTAGATCGGGGATCACGGGACATGGACGCCATTTAATTGCTAAATTTTGCTGGGAGTCTATGGAGCAAAGGGTCGTTTTATTTCCTAACTCAGGTCATAAGAGCCCATTAAGGTGCTTGAATAATTTACGCAAGGTATAAATGATTACTTTTCCATAGCCACCAGTTTTGTTCCGATAGGTTAAGTATTTTTTTAACGCGAAAAATGGTAAATTCCGCCATCTTGGACGTTGCTGCTTGTCTGGCAACCCTGCTTTCTCCTCTCGACGTTTGCAATTCTCGGAGCGAGGAGGAAGCGAGAGAGGCTGCGCCAAGGCGTTCGTTGCTTGCAATGGGAGGCGAGAGGAGGAAAGGCGCATGGAGCAACAGAGTTGCAACAGAGCGGGCGTCTGCTCTCGTGGAGGAAACATTGGCGCATATCCTTTCCCATATCCTCTCCCTCAGGCGCCGCCATTAAATTGCAAACGCTCTCCAGGTTTTGAGTTGCACCCACCCTCACTTGAGCCTCCCTATAAACCAGAGGACACAGAGGGCGCCATCTATCGGGTTGCAGTGTAAACTTGACAATCCGGCATATTTTCTATTTCTCCCGCGCATTATCCTTTCTTTCTTGTCTCGAAAAACTTTTGGAAACGTTATAAACGAGCCTTTCTCATAGGTATTACGCACATTCGACCTCGAAAATGCCGCAAAACCGTCGCTCTTGTGAAATGCAGTTCCACGATCACCGCATAGATGGCGCCAGAAATGAAATTTTAAGAAGTTTTAACAGATCTGGTCTCTCTCGGTCGAAGTCGGTCGCAAGAGTGTGAACGGGCCTTTACGTAGAGATCACGCAGTCAAACTCTTAAGCGCCGTTCACACTCTTGCGACTGAGTATAACCGTAGATAGGCCAGACCGGCATTTAGGACCGGATGCGCTATACAGCGAAGCTGGTCCTAAGAGAACGCAAGGCTTAAAAACCGGTTTGGTCTCTCTCGGTCGTACTCGGTCGCACTCGGTCGCAACAGTGTGAACAGGCCTTAAGGCCCGTTCACACTCTTGCGACCTCTTAAACCTGGGTTCCTTGCGACCTCTTAAACCTGGGACACACTGGCGCCATCTATTGGGTAGCAGTGTAAACTCGGCGGTCCGGCATATTTTTTTATTTCTCTCGCGCATTATCCTTTCTTTCTTGGCTCGAAAAACTTTTGGAAACGTTATAAACGAGCCTTTCTCATAGGTATTACGCACATTCGACCTCGGAAATGCCGCAAAACCGTCGCTCTTGTGAAATGCAGTTCCACGATCACCGCATAGATGGCGCCATCTATGCGGTGATCGTGGAACTGCATTTCACAAGAGCGACGGTTTTGCGGCATTTCCGAGGTCGAATGTGCGTAATACCTATGAGAAAGGCTCGTTTATAACGTTTCCAAAAGTTTTTCGAGCCAAAAAAGAGGATAATGCGCGAGAGAAATAAAAAAATATGCCGGACCGCCGAGTTTACACTGCTACCCAATAGATGGCACCAGTGTGTCCCAGGTTTAAGAGGTCGCAAGGAACCCGGGTTTAAGAGGTCGCAAGAGTGTGAACAGGCCTTTACCATCAAGGACGACGGGAGGGGGTTCCGGGACCAACATCTTGGTGGCCTCAGGAACACCGCGACTGCTGCTTTGTACACCAGCGGGCAAAGCTTCCCAAATATTTACACCGTCTCAAACATCTTTCCCCCTCTCAAAAAAAAAAAAAAAACTCTAAGGTATTTTTACAATCTGAGGAACTTTTTGCCGTGGCTTCCAAGTTGCACCAAGGCTTGGCTTATGCAGTTTCCGAGACTTTATCTTATTGTTTCTTAAACGACTCTCTTTATCAAGGTGGTAAGTTGGGCGAGTTGGTTGAACATCTTCAAACGTGGAAACAGCGCAAAAAATTGACAAAGGACAAGTGAAAGAAGTGCACGGACAAAGCGCTGACTATCAACTGAAGTTTAATTTTCAGGCGAACCAGAAAGTAAACACATCGAGCATAGGAAAGAACCATTCAAGACACAAAAAATACAACCCAACCGACAAGATTTCTACCACGTCATCACCCTCACACGTGCCTGCCATTCTCCTTGATAAAAAGTACTTCATCATCCCCCAAGTGCACCGACGGTGCGCTCACACAATCCCCTTCCCCTTTTGATAAAATGAAAAAAGCCTCTTCAATCTCTCTGGCGGTCTTACTTTTATTGCGCGCCAAAATCGTCAAGTCATTAAATATAGGTACGCATCCGCACCTACTGCAATGTACCGCTAAGTGGCCAGCGGGGGAGGAACGGAGAGAAAGGGAATGCTCCCTCGCCCTCACGTTCACGCACCTCCCCGTTTGTCCAATATACACCCTACCACATGTGAAGGGGATCTGATACACAACCCCTAGTGCGCATGGAACAAAAGGAGTGCGGTGGTTGACATCACATTGCAAATCACTGGTGCTCCCTCGGTTAACAGCGGAGCACAGTCGTGACAGCTTCTGGGGTGCTGAAAACACCACTGGCACGTTATACTTTTGCGCCACTCGCTTTACCTGATGGGAGAGGGCGTGGATATACGGCACCACCACCGGTCTTGTTGTCGGTTTTTGTCTAATCTTAGGACTGGGTCGGCCCCTAAACACCTTCATGAGGGACTCTGCGACACCCACTATCAACGTCAGAAGGTATCCCGCCGATCTCAGCCTAGATACCTGAAACAATAGACTGTCCTCACACCTATGGTGGCATGACTTCAGCAGAGAAGCCCTCATACACGCCGTAGTAACCGCCCTCTTCACAAGCTTAGAATGCGCTGAACCGAAAGGGAGAACCCCCTTCTTTGAACGTGGCTCATAGGACCAACATGTATGTGACGGCTGCATAGTAAGCCTCAGGTCCAAAAACTGTAGTTCTCCTCCTGTGGGTGTTTCGAACTTAAAGGATAAACCGGGGGAGCACTTCGTAAAGCAGGCCAAGAAATCCAAACACACGCCTTGAGGGCTAGGGCTCGGGTTATCATTGTACAGCACTAGGTAGTCGTCCACGTACCGAAACACTCTCAAAACCCGACAACCCAACGACCTTGCTATAGCCCTGTCACATTTCGCCAAATATATATCACTGAGGACCGGAGCCACACTCGATCCGATACAGATCCCACTCTTTTGCAAGTAAATTTCACTTTCAAACGTGACATAGGTGGAGCTCAAGTAAAAACTCAATAATTCCAAAAAGGAATCCACCGCAACACCCGTCGAGTTCATGAAGGCCACCGAACCACTTGCCTCTATGCACTCTTCCACGGCTAGCATCAATTCACCATGGGGGATTGAATAAAACATGTCCTCAACGTCGAAGGACACGAACTCACAGCCTCCCGGATTGTCTTTTTCAGGAACTCCACAAGGGCCTCAGAATTGCGAATAAGAAAAGGGTCGTCTAACAGGGACAATGAAGGCAATTTAGGACATCTTTTTGGCGATTGAACTGGGTTCCAGGCACGTCTCAGGCCACGTTGCCCAAATTTCAGCCGAAACCGGCGCTTGTGTGCCGCGCAAATCAATAAAACAGTCGCGGTAATAATTGCACCGGGATCGACTGGGGCGACGCCCGAGAGTTGCGGGAGAAGCCAGGAGAAGCGGAGCTCGCGTGACCGATGCGGGGCCAAGACGCGCGACGTCACAAACGGCGCGTCGCGCCGTTTGTGACGTCGCGCGCCTTGGCCCCGCCAAACAGGCTGACGCGCGCCGTTTGCGACGTCGCGCGTCAGCGATTGGTCGCTGACGCGCCGCTTGTGACGGCCAGAACGGCCAGATCGCTGCCGCTCTCCCTCGGCATCTCCCCGGCGTCCGTCCTTCGGCATGCGGGCCGCTCGTTGCCGGCTGTGCGGTCTCCGTCGGGTGATAGCAGAGGCCGCCACGCACGTACTCCCGTTCCGTTGGTGTTCGGTTACCGAACGGAAGCTCGAACTCGCTCGCGAGAGCGGCATTGCCGTCCATGTTGACAAATTCGGCGAAACGACCGCGCCACCGCGCTGCTATAACCACCGCGGTAACCGAGTCTCGACGCCCTAAATGCTACCGGTACCGACAATTCACGTGTGACGTCACTCCGTACGTCACCTCCGTTTTCGAGGCCCAAAAACGAGAAACACAGATAGTTGAGTTTCGGTTTCTTCAGTTCTTTCGTAGGTATAGAAATATGCGTCACAAATGTCTATAAAAATTTAGGCAGTATGCCAGGTTCCAAGAGCCTACAAACACAATTTAAACAAATTAAATTAAATCGCCTCATTGTTCCTTTAAGCGAGACAGGTGACGCTGAAGAAAAGACGATACGATGGAGCTGCCAGAAGCCTCTCTGGTAACAATCGCCCTGAACGGTCTGAGCACTTCGTATGGGTTTTTACTGTGAAGAGAGACCTCGAGATTGAGCCTGTTGCGCCCGACACAGACTTCTTATAGGTTGTTCAACACAAGCTGACCGCAAAGCCTCAGGCCTGCGCCTTAACTGCTTCTTTAGCTCCACCCCCTTCACATTGTAAACTTCAGTTAGCGCTTTGTCCGTGCACTTCTTCACTTGTCCTTTGTCAATTTTTTGCGCTGTTTCCACGTTTGAAGACTCTCTTTATATTGTCACGAATGACAAATGATGACGCTGCGAATAACCGAAGAGCTAAACGTTTCATGGGGTGAAATTGTGCCCAAAACAAAATAGAGAAAGGCTAGCATCGCAGGCATCGATGTCGGCGAAACAGCAGGATCGAGCGCTGGGGCGAGACTGAGTCCGGCTCGCCATGCGGAGTCCCTTATGTACCCGCGGGGTTTCTGGAATATTCGGCGTAGGAGGTTCGGCGACTAGAACATTCGGACTTCGAACAAGCAGCAGGGTTCTCGAATTTACCAGAACGCTAACCTGAAAGAATAAGTAAAAGACGCGTGACTCCCAGGAGTCGAACCCTGGTCCTCACCACGAAAGCCAAGCGCGGTAACCGCCCGGCCGCGCACGCGCTAGCTCGACGACGCGCGTGGCATTACTCCCTCTTTAAGAGAGCGTGGTCTCGATGCCACGTGAAAGGACAAAGAACAGAGCAAGGCAAACGAAATAATAGGAAAATACGGAGGCTGGCAAAACACGAGTCCCTATCAAGCGTTGCACGGGATCACAGTTCTGATCTTACGTGCATAGTACAGCCTGAGGCACACGACGTGGACAACTTCAGGTCCTGGTGGGCGGCGTGATGCTGTTCTTGTCCCGTCGGGCATCACCTCGTAGTTCAGCTCCCCGAGGCGACGAAGTACCTTGTATGGTCCAAAGTACCGTTTCAGCAGTTTCTCACTGAGGCCGTGGCGGCGGATGGGCGTCCACACCCACACCCTGTCTCCGGGCTGGAAGTGGACGTCCCTGCGACGAAGGTTGTAGCGGCCGGCGTCGACGCGTTGCTGGTGCTGAATCAGGAGTCGGGCGAGCTGGCGGACTCCTTCGGCCCGTTGAGCAACCACCTGGGCGCCGTCGCTCTCCTCGTCAGCTGGCTTATGGGGCAGCATCGCGTCGAACATGGTCGTTACTTTCCGACCATGCTACCAGCTGGAAAGGTGTAAATCCAGTGGGCTCTTGAACCGCTGTCTTGTAGGCGAACGTGACGTAGGGCAGCAGAGTGTCGGACCGACATTTTCATCGGTTCGGTTCCAGTCCGGGTTCACGGCTTTTGGTTCAGTTCTGGTTCAGTTCCGGGGAGAAAAAAGTAACGGTTTGAACCGCTAAGTTTGGAATATATTTTCCACGTTTTTTTGGCCATAGACACTGCTATTACAACGGTGGAACGTCGGAACTATATGTCTTTTTATTATTCGTAAAATCTATTTTCATTTTCAGTTACCAAAATAAATTGCGTTATTTAATTTCGTTGAAACAATAAAGAAAAGCTAGATTAACATGAACGACTCAACATCTGTTTTCTTTACCTCAGTCATATATTTTACCTGAATCGAAATGTTATCAGTCTGGTAGGTCGCTAAAATACGTATGATTGGTACAACCTTGCGTCGCAGTATTAAAAGGAGAATCCTGTTGTGCTCTTGAACTTATAGGCATTATTACAGTGCATAAAATTGTGAAATGGGCACGTGCTCGCCTTATATGTCCTGAAATCTAGTTTACAAAATACGTTTCCCAATACATATGATGACGACGCAACTGAGCTAAGCGCAATAATATTTTCAAAATTTCAGGAAAGTTTTAAGACAAACATTTTCAGACTTCCTTTTATAGAAACACTGAACGGCAATCCGCGCTTTCTTTCCTAACTAATTGCTCATTTCTTGTTAGATAGAACAAAGTAGTCATACTCGACATTTCAGCTACCTAATTTGTCACTTCCTGACGGTCTGCTTACAAATTCGTCAGAGTTCCGCCACGCGTCACTGTGTACTTTGTTTGCGTCCAGCCCACAGACACAGAAAATTGTTGTTCATCACATAAAAAAGGCAACAGAACTCTATATATTTCAAAGTTGAATGTGCTTCAGGAACACATATGTAGCTTAGATCAGCTTTAAAAAAATTGTTTTAATCTTCGCTTAAATCATGAAATGGGCACGTCCTCCGCCATATATATATATCCTGCAATCTAGATTACAAAATACGTTTCAAATTATATATGATAACAACTCAACTAATCAAAAAACACATAATATATTCAAAATGTCAGGAAGAATTTTAGGACAACCCATTTCAGTTTACCTTTCATAGCAACACTGAGCGGCAACTCACAAAGCTTGCTTTCCTGACTAAAATTGTTTACACTCAGCGCCGTTATGCATGCAAATGCATAACGGCGTAGTAATGAGCGACGGTACGCTTCTGCGACAGCATGTCTAACCCGCTCGTCTTCGCCTGTTTACAGGTCCTGCTTTTTGGCGCGGGGAAAAGCCACGAGCCTTCGGTGATTCCTTCGCCGATCAGTTTTTCCGAGTCCGACACGGGCATAGTGTCTTTTGCCCCGTCATCGTCATGCTACATCCGCCACGACGAGACATCGATCGCCGATGACACGTCTTTCGACCACGTTACAAGGCTGCACCAATCATCTTCAAGAACTGCCACGCCCCTGGGTGTCTTAAAAGACTGGAACGGACTTCACTGTGCTAGTGGTGGGCACGGTACGCTTTGCGACAGCATGTCTAACCCGCTCGTCTTCGCCTGTTTACAGGTCCTGCTTTTTGGCGCGGGGAAAAGCCACGAGCCTTCGGTGATTCCTTCGCCGATCATTTTTTCCGAGTCCGACACGGGCATAGTGTCTTTTGCCCCGTCATCGTCATGCTACATCCGCCACGACGAGACATCGATCGCCGATGACACGTCTTTCGACCACGTTACAAGGCTGCACCAATCATCTTCAAGAACTGCCACGCCCCTGGGTGTCTTAAAAGACTGGAACGGACTTCACTGTGCTAGTGGTGGGCACGGTACGCTTTGCGACAGCATGTCTAACCCGCTCGTCTTCGCCTGTTTACAGGTCCTGCTTTTTGGCGCGGGGAAAAGCCACGAGCCTTCGGTGATTCCTTCGCCGATCAGTTTTTCCGAGTCCGACACGGGCATAGTGTCTTTTGCCCCGTCATCGTCATGCTACATCCGCCACGACGAGACATCGATCGCCGATGACACGTCTTTCGACCACGTTACAAGGCTGCACCAATCATCTTCAAGAACTGCCACGCCCCTGGGTGTCTTAAAAGACTGGAACGGACTTCACTGTGCTAGT
Organism: Ixodes ricinus; assembly: GCA_037355805.1. Lineage (NCBI taxonomy): Eukaryota > Metazoa > Arthropoda > Arachnida > Ixodida > Ixodidae > Ixodes > Ixodes ricinus. The sequence continues at coordinate 14,723 of JAZHYW010015143.1, forward strand.
GGTGGGCACGGTACGCTTTGCGACAGCATGTCTAACCCGCTCGTCTTCGCCTGTTTACAGGTCCTGCTTTTTGGCGCGGGGAAAAGCCACGAGCCTTCGGTGATTCCTTCGCCGATCAGTTTTTCCGAGTCCGACACGGGCATAGTGTCTTTTGCCCCGTCATCGTCATGCTACATCCGCCACGACGAGACATCGATCGCCGATGACACGTCTTTCGACCACGTTACAAGGCTGCACCAATCATCTTCAAGAACTGCCACGCCCCTGGGTGTCTTAAAAGACTGGAACGGACTTCACTGTGCTAGTGGTGGGCACGGTACGCTTTGCGACAGCATGTCTAACCCGCTCGTCTTCGCCTGTTTACAGGTCCTGCTTTTTGGCGCGGGGAAAAGCCACGAGCCTTCGGTGATTCCTTCGCCGATCATTTTTTCCGAGTCCGACACGGGCATAGTGTCTTTTGCCCCGTCATCGTCATGCTACATCCGCCACGACGAGACATCGATCGCCGATGACACGTCTTTCGACCACGTTACAAGGCTGCACCAATCATCTTCAAGAACTGCCACGCCCCTGGGTGTCTTAAAAGACTGGAACGGACTTCACTGTGCTAGTGGTGGGCACGGTACGCTTTGCGACAGCATGTCTAACCCGCTCGTCTTCGCCTGTTTACAGGTCCTGCTTTTTGGCGCGGGGAAAAGCCACGAGCCTTCGGTGATTCCTTCGCCGATCAGTTTTTCCGAGTCCGACACGGGCATAGTGTCTTTTGCCCCGTCATCGTCATGCTACATCCGCCACGACGAGACATCGATCGCCGATGACACGTCTTTCGACCACGTTACAAGGCTGCACCAATCATCTTCAAGAACTGCCACGCCCCTGGGTGTCTTAAAAGACTGGAACGGACTTCACTGTGCTAGTGGTGGGCACGGTACGCTTTGCGACAGCATGTCTAACCCGCTCGTCTTCGCCTGTTTACAGGTCCTGCTTTTTGGCGCGGGGAAAAGCCACGAGCCTTCGGTGATTCCTTCGCCGATCATTTTTTCCGAGTCCGACACGGGCATAGTGTCTTTTGCCCCGTCATCGTCATGCTACATCCGCCACGACGAGACATCGATCGCCGATGACACGTCTTTCGACCACGTTACAAGGCTGCACCAATCATCTTCAAGAACTGCCACGCCCCTGGGTGTCTTAAAAGACTGGAACGGACTTCACTGTGCTAGTGGTGGGCACGGTACGCTTTGCGACAGCATGTCTAACCCGCTCGTCTTCGCCTGTTTACAGGTCCTGCTTTTTGGCGCGGGGAAAAGCCACGAGCCTTCGGTGATTCCTTCGCCGATCATTTTTTCCGAGTCCGACACGGGCATAGTGTCTTTTGCCCCGTCATCGTCATGCTACATCCGCCACGACGAGACATCGATCGCCGATGACACGTCTTTCGACCACGTTACAAGGCTGCACCAATCATCTTCAAGAACTGCCACGCCCCTGGGTGTCTTAAAAGACTGGAACGGACTTCACTGTGCTAGTGGTGGGCACGGTACGCTTTGCGACAGCATGTCTAACCCGCTCGTCTTCGCCTGTTTACAGGTCCTGCTTTTTGGCGCGGGAAAAGCCACGAGCCTTCGGTGATTCCTTCGCCGATCATTTTTTCCGAGTCCGACACGGGCATAGTGTCTTTTGCCCCGTCATCGTCATGCTACATCCGCCACGACGAGACATCGATCGCCGATGACACGTCTTTCGACCACGTTACAAGGCTGCACCAATCATCTTCAAGAACTGCCACGCCCCTGGGTGTCTTAAAAGACTGGAACGGACTTCACTGTGCTAGTGGTGGGCACGGTACGCTTTGCGACAGCATGTCTAACCCGCTCGTCTTCGCCTGTTTACAGGTCCTGCTTTTTGGCGCGGGGAAAAGCCACGAGCCTTCGGTGATTCCTTCGCCGATCATTTTTTCCGAGTCCGACACGGGCATAGTGTCTTTTGCCCCGTCATCGTCATGCTACATCCGCCACGACGAGACATCGATCGCCGATGACACGTCTTTCGACCACGTTACAAGGCTGCACCAATCATCTTCAAGAACTGCCACGCCCCTGGGTGTCTTAAAAGACTGGAACGGACTTCACTGTGCTAGTGGTGGGCACGGTACGCTTTGCGACAGCATGTCTAACCCGCTCGTCTTCGCCTGTTTACAGGTCCTGCTTTTTGGCGCGGGGAAAAGCCACGAGCCTTCGGTGATTCCTTCGCCGATCATTTTTTCCGAGTCCGACACGGGCATAGTGTCTTTTGCCCCGTCATCGTCATGCTACATCCGCCACGACGAGACATCGATCGCCGATGACACGTCTTTCGACCACGTTACAAGGCTGCACCAATCATCTTCAAGAACTGCCACGCCCCTGGGTGTCTTAAAAGACTGGAACGGACTTCACTGTGCTAGTGGTGGGCACGGTACGCTTTGCGACAGCATGTCTAACCCGCTCGTCTTCGCCTGTTTACAGGTCCTGCTTTTTGGCGCGGGAAAAGCCACGAGCCTTCGGTGATTCCTTCGCCGATCAGTTTTTCCGAGTCCGACACGGGCATAGTGTCTTTTGCCCCGTCATCGTCATGCTACATCCGCCACGACGAGACATCGATCGCCGATGACACGTCTTTCGACCACGTTACAAGGCTGCACCAATCATCTTCAAGAACTGCCACGCCCCTGGGTGTCTTAAAAGACTGGAACGGACTTCACTGTGCTAGTGGTGGGCACGGTACGCTTTGCGACAGCATGTCTAACCCGCTCGTCTTCGCCTGTTTACAGGTCCTGCTTTTTGGCGCGGGAAAAGCCACGAGCCTTCGGTGATTCCTTCGCCGATCATTTTTTCCGAGTCCGACACGGGCATAGTGTCTTTTGCCCCGTCATCGTCATGCTACATCCGCCACGACGAGACATCGATCGCCGATGACACGTCTTTCGACCACGTTACAAGGCTGCACCAATCATCTTCAAGAACTGCCACGCCCCTGGGTGTCTTAAAAGACTGGAACGGACTTCACTGTGCTAGTGGTGGGCACGGTACGCTTTGCGACAGCATGTCTAACCCGCTCGTCTTCGCCTGTTTACAGGTCCTGCTTTTTGGCGCGGGGAAAAGCCACGAGCCTTCGGTGATTCCTTCGCCGATCAGTTTTTCCGAGTCCGACACGGGCATAGTGTCTTTTGCCCCGTCATCGTCATGCTACATCCGCCACGACGAGACATCGATCGCCGATGACACGTCTTTCGACCACGTTACAAGGCTGCACCAATCATCTTCAAGAACTGCCACGCCCCTGGGTGTCTTAAAAGACTGGAACGGACTTCACTGTGCTAGTGGTGGGCACGGTACGCTTTGCGACAGCATGTCTAACCCGCTCGTCTTCGCCTGTTTACAGGTCCTGCTTTTTGGCGCGGGGAAAAGCCACGAGCCTTCGGTGATTCCTTCGCCGATCATTTTTTCCGAGTCCGACACGGGCATAGTGTCTTTTGCCCCGTCATCGTCATGCTACATCCGCCACGACGAGACATCGATCGCCGATGACACGTCTTTCGACCACGTTACAAGGCTGCACCAATCATCTTCAAGAACTGCCACGCCCCTGGGTGTCTTAAAAGACTGGAACGGACTTCACTGTGCTAGTGGTGGGCACGGTACGCTTTGCGACAGCATGTCTAACCCGCTCGTCTTCGCCTGTTTACAGGTCCTGCTTTTTGGCGCGGGGAAAAGCCACGAGCCTTCGGTGATTCCTTCGCCGATCAGTTTTTCCGAGTCCGACACGGGCATAGTGTCTTTTGCCCCGTCATCGTCATGCTACATCCGCCACGACGAGACATCGATCGCCGATGACACGTCTTTCGACCACGTTACAAGGCTGCACCAATCATCTTCAAGAACTGCCACGCCCCTGGGTGTCTTAAAAGACTGGAACGGACTTCACTGTGCTAGTGGTGGGCACGGTACGCTTTGCGACAGCATGTCTAACCCGCTCGTCTTCGCCTGTTTACAGGTCCTGCTTTTTGGCGCGGGGAAAAGCCACGAGCCTTCGGTGATTCCTTCGCCGATCAGTTTTTCCGAGTCCGACACGGGCATAGTGTCTTTTGCCCCGTCATCGTCATGCTACATCCGCCACGACGAGACATCGATCGCCGATGACACGTCTTTCGACCACGTTACAAGGCTGCACCAATCATCTTCAAGAACTGCCACGCCCCTGGGTGTCTTAAAAGACTGGAACGGACTTCACTGTGCTAGTGGTGGGCACGGTACGCTTTGCGACAGCATGTCTAACCCGCTCGTCTTCGCCTGTTTACAGGTCCTGCTTTTTGGCGCGGGAAAAGCCACGAGCCTTCGGTGATTCCTTCGCCGATCAGTTTTTCCGAGTCCGACACGGGCATAGTGTCTTTTGCCCCGTCATCGTCATGCTACATCCGCCACGACGAGACATCGATCGCCGATGACACGTCTTTCGACCACGTTACAAGGCTGCACCAATCATCTTCAAGAACTGCCACGCCCCTGGGTGTCTTAAAAGACTGGAACGGACTTCACTGTGCTAGTGGTGGGCACGGTACGCTTTGCGACAGCATGTCTAACCCGCTCGTCTTCGCCTGTTTACAGGTCCTGCTTTTTGGCGCGTGGAAAAGCCACGAGCCTTCGGTGATTCCTTCGCCGATCATTTTTTCCGAGTCCGACACGGGCATAGTGTCTT
>JAZHYW010015144.1:0-18387 GCA_037355805.1 Ixodes ricinus
GCGCGTCTTTTTATTTATTCTTTCAATTTAGCGTGCTCGTAAGCTCGAGAACCTTGTCGTCTGTTCGAGGTCAGAGTGTTCTACGCGCCGAATATTCTACGCCGATTGTTCCAGAAGCCCACGGGTGTACAAAGGGGCTCCACGTGGCGAGCAGCGATGGGTCGGTCTCGCCACAGCGTTCGATCCCACTGTTTCGCCGCCATCGACGCCTACGAAGCTAACCTTCTTTTATTTTGTTTTGTTTTGGACGCAAGCTCGCCCCATTAAGCGTTTTGTTTGCTCAAGTCTTCGTCGTCTCATCAATTGTCATTCGCGATAAAAGGATAATTATATCTGAACCTACTTAATTGCCGGTAAAGCAACAAGAATGCCGGGTACTGTTCTCTCATTCGGCACGGAAGCACTGAAATATAACTTGCGAGAAGTACTTTAAAATTTCTAAAAGAAAGCGAAATTTCATTGTACATACATCACATGTTGCGAAACTTAAGCACTAACATGAATTGAGCAACCCTGGGAAAAATTTAGAATTAAATTGTCACGAGCAGAAATTCTCAAACAAGCTTGTTTTCAACGTCTTAAAAAAGCAATGAGTATAGTAGATTTGTGTCACTTTTCAATCAAAAAAATGGCCTAATTAAAAATAAAAAATCTGTTCGATGTTTTTTCTTTTTTAGCTTCGTTGTCGTCTTTCTAATTTTCGAGCCAGAACGACTCACACGTAACTCAATATGTAATTTTATTTTAATTTTGCGGGAATATTACGAAACATTTCTTATTTATACCATGTTTTTGAATTAAAAATACACATGTGAAAATAACTTTTGTTTTCTATTTTATTTTGGTTAAAACAATTAAATTGCGACACAAAACAATTGCTTGCGCTGAGCAATCTTATGGTAAGCAGGTTATCCTTTCTAAACTCTCAGAAATCAGATAAAATATTTTATTCACTGAAATTACCAACATCCCTGATATTGTGAGTTCTGCCATTCATCGTTCTTTTTATGGAATGAATCTTGCCATAAAATACACTACAATCAGTCATTTTTTATATCTAATTAATCTCTAACGCTATTCAATTATAACGACAAATGATATATTGCCGCGAGCGCAGCTGACTAAGTAGGCAGCGCGCTCGTGGCCTAACGGTTATCGCGCGTGCCTTCCACGCAGAAAGCCCAGGGTTCGATCCCTGGGAGCGCCGCGTCTTTTATTTATTCTTCCAATTTAGATTTCTGGTAATTTCGAGAACCGTGTTGCTCGTTCTAGGTTAGAATGTTCTGCGCGCCGAATGTTCCAGGCCGAATGTTCCAGAAGCCCACGCGTGCACAAAAGGGGCTCCGCGTAACCAGCCGGACTCAGTTTCGCCTCAGCGTTCGACTCCTGCTGCTTCGCCGACTTTCGACGCCCGCGACGCTCTGCTGTTATCTTCTGTTTCCTTCTTTGTTTTGGGCACAAGTTCGCCCCCATTAAACGTTTCAGTTTCCTCAGTTATTCTTTGTTTGTCACCTCGTCATTCGTGACATTTTGGTGGAGGTGCGGGGTACCGCATGCCCCTGCCGCGTACCCCTCCGAGGGCCCGCAGTGCAAGTCCGACGCCAAGCCCACGAAGAACCAACGAAGGCACTACCGAGATCCGGTTCAGTCGTCGCACCCAAGGCCTACACCCGGAATTCGGACTTCTGCCGCCCAGGACCAAGCAGCCAACGAGGCCGACGATGGCCGACCAGTCGCCGACCCCCGCCGCTCCTGCCGTCGTCTACCTGCCCGCCGCTCCCCGTACGCCGACTCCCTTCCACGGCGAGATCCACGAGGATGTCGAAGACTGGATCAAGCACTACGAGCGTGTGGCGCGCCACAACGGATGGACTGCGGAGCAGTGCCTCCAGAACCTCTACTTTTCGCTGGAGGGTACTGCGAGGCATTGGTTCGAGAATCACGAGGCTTCGCTTACGTCGTGGGACATCTGTGTGGCCGAGTTGCAGCGGACGTTCGCCACCCTACACCGACGGGAGAAGGCAGAAGATCTCCTCCGAATTCGAACGCAGGGCCCCGACGAAAGCGTCACAAGCTTCGTAGAAGATGTCCTCCGCCTGAGCGCCCGTGCCGACCCACGAGCCACAGACGACAAGAAGCTGCGGGTCCTCATGCGCGGGGTGAGAGACGACATCTTTGGAGGCCTCGTGCGCAACCCGCCGGACACCGTCGAAGCCTTCGTCACCGAGGCGACAAACATCGAGCGCGCCCTCCAAGCGCGCGCTTCCCACTACCAGCGACATCCAAGTGTCGCTGCAACCACGCTGCTTGGCGGCGAGAACGCTCCTGGTACGGACATCCGCGAAATTATCCGGGAGGTCGTCCGGGAGGAACTCCGCCAGTTGCTGCCAGCCGCAAGTCGTCCAGCGACACTCTCCATCGCCGAGGCTGTGCGCGAGGAAGTACAACGGGCGGTCCACCCTGAAGTTCCCATCAACACGGTGACACCGGAGGAACCGACGTTAAGCTACGCCGCAATGGTCCGCCGAGCACCACCAGCCCCGCGTCCGTACATGGCGCCTCCCCGACGTGTGCCTCCAGAGCCGCAGCATCCCCGACGCCAGGAAGATCGGGCGCACGTTCGTCCAGAACAAGTTGCGCCAAGGAAGACCGACGTGTGGAGGACGGCCGACCGACGCCCGTTGTGCTACCACTGCGGGGAAGCCGACCATATCTACCGACGATGCCCTTACCGCCAGCTGGGCCTACGAGGGTTTGCACCCAACGACCCTCGACCACGTCTCGGAGAGCGACCTCGGGACATCGAGAACTACCTCCGCCGCTCTTCATCTCCTGAGTCGACTCCCCGAGGATTCCGCTCACCGTCTCCCCGACGCTCGCCATCGCCCTTCCGTCGATCTCGCCGAGACAGCCTGTCACCTATCGCCTCCCGTCGGGAAAACTAGGCGCGGCAATGCCGGGAGGTGGTGTTGCCGAAGACGAACGATGCCAAGATCCTCCAAGATCGTCGGAGCACTCCCACTCTAACGCCGCAACGCCCCGAAACGACGTTTCTGCAAGAGTGTCGAATAACCTCAACGTTATCATCGACGGCCACGACGCGACAGCACTCGTCGACACCGGAGCAGACTACTCCGTTTTGAGTGGGAGACTCTCTCGCCGCCTTCGGAAAGTTACGACGTCGTGGGACGGACCGCAGATACGAACCGCCGGCGGACATCTCATCACACCTGTCGGCAGGTGCACTGCGCGCGTTGAGATCCACGGCGAAACCTGCCCTGTGAAGTTCGTCATTCTGCAAGACTGTTCGAGGGACGTCATTCTCGGAATGGACTTCTTGTGCGAATACGGCGCCATCATCGACCTTGCGGAGAACAAGCTGACGCTTCGGAAACCTGTCCCATCGGCAGAAAATCCCAAAGCGACGTTAGCTGCAGTGCGAGTCCTTGCCAGCCATGTAAACCTGCCGCCGCTGTCGAGTGTCTTTGTACCCGTCGGGACCGAAGAAGCCACCTGCGGTGTAGCGCTGTTGGAAGGAAGCGTCCAACTTCTCGTTGGACGAGGGATTGGCATTGCAAGAGGCGTAACCGAGATCCAGGACGGGCGTACCGTAGCCCTTGTCACCAACTTCCGGCAAGAGTCGCAGCACCTTACAAAGGGTACAGCTGTGGGCTTCGTCGAGGAAATTCCGGACTCAGCCGCGATCGCCGTGATCTCAGAAGACGCCTCTCCGACGCAGCACAAGAGAACCACGCCGTCAGAGCTCGACATCGACCCGTCCCTCCCAGCCCCACAACGACGACAACTCAGTGACCTTCTCGCCGAGTTCAGTGAGTGCTTCTCCACGTCGTCGAAGGTGCGCCAAACGACGGTTGCGAAACATCGAATAATCACTGATGACGACGCTCTCCCTGTGCATCGGCCACCGTACCGAGTCTCCGTGAAAGAAAGGGAAGTTATCCAGAAGCAAGTTCAGGAAATGCTTGATGACGACATCGTCCAGCCCTCAAACAGTCCGTGGGCTTCCCCAGTAGTCCTAGTGAAGAAAAAGGACGGAACCCTGAGGTTCTGCGTGGACTACCGCCGGCTGAATGCAGTAACAAAGAAGGACGTCTATCCGCTGCCCCGCATCGACGACACCCTGGACCGGCTGCGCCACGCCCGATACTTTTCGTCGATGGACTTGAAGAGCGGGTACTGGCAGATTGAGGTCGACGAACGAGATCGTGAGAAGACGGCCTTCGTCACACCGGACGGACTGTATGAATTTAAAGTGATGCCGTTCGGGCTGTGCACAGCGCCGGCAACCTTCCAGCGTGTTATGGACACCGTCCTTTCCGGCTTGAAATGGCAGAGCTGTCTCGTCTACCTCGACGACGTTGTCGTGTTCGCAACCGAATTCGACGAGCACCTCAGACGACTGCGAGCCGTGCTACGGGCCTTCAAATCTGCTGGGCTGACACTCAAGCCTTCGAAGTGCCGGTTCGCCTATGGAGAGCTGAAATTCTTGGGCCACGTCGTGAGTGCTCAGGGTGTAAGCCCTGATCCTGCAAAGACGTCCGCTGTCGCCGAATTCCCCAAGCCATCGGACAAGAAGGCCGTCCGTAGATTCCTTGGGCTGTGCGCCTACTACAGACGTTTCGTGCGTGACTTTGCACAGATTTCTTCACCGCTGACGCATCTGACGAAGGATGACGTACAGTTCCAGTGGGGAGAAGAGCAAGAACAAGCGTTCGACGAACTCAAGCGAAGGCTGCAGTCGCCCCCTATCCTCGGACACTTTGATCAGTCGGCGGAGACAGAAATACACACGGACGCCAGCAATACCGGTCTCGGTGCGGTGCTCGTTCAGCGACAAGAAGGGGCAGAGAGAGTAATTGCTTACGCAAGCCGGGCGCTGTCTAAGCCAGAACAAAATTATTCAACGACCGACAAAGAATGTCTTGCTGTCGTCTGGGCGATAACCAAGTTCCGTCCGTACTTGTACGGTATCCCGTTCCGCGTGGTCACAGACCACCACGCCCTCTGCTGGCTCGCAAACCTCAAGGACCCGTCAGGACGCCTCGCTCGCTGGAGTCTGCGACTGCAAGAATTCGACGTAACCATTGTGCACAAGTCTGGCCGCAAGCATAATGACGCCGACTGCTTGTCTAGGGCCCCAGTCGAATCTCCTCCTGACAGCACCGACGACGACGATGACGCTCGTTTTCTCGGAGCAGTTACAGATACCGACATGGGAGCACTTCAACGAGACGACCCGGAGCTTCGCGCCGTGATCGACCACCTCGAAGGTCAAGGAAGTTCCGTTCCGCGAGTCCTGGCCCGAGACTTGTCAAGCTTCGTTCTGCGGCGAGGTGTGCTCTTCAAGAAGAGCTTCGGAACCAGCAACCCTGCCTGGCTGCTGGTTGTGCCTGCCAGCCTGCGAGAAGAAATCTTTCAAGCATGCCACGACGACCCGACGGCTGGACACCTTGGCTACAGCAGGACGCTCGCCCGGATTCGTGAGAAGTACTACTGGCCAAGACTCCCGAAAACCGTCCATCTGTACACACGGTCGTGCCATGAGTGCCAACGACGTAAGAAGCCTCCGACAAAGCCAGCAGGACTCTTGCAGCCGATATCTGCCCCGACTACGCCCTTCCAGCAGGTCGGAATGGATTTGCTTGGGCCGTTCCCAACATCGACGCAAGGGAACCGGTGGATTATCGTCGCGACCGATTATCTTACACGATACGCCGAGACGAAAGCCCTTCCATCGGGAACAGCGGTGGAAGTCGCCAAGTTTTTCGTCGAGTCCATTCTCCTTCGACACGGCGCACCTGAAGTGCTGATCACAGATCGAGGGTCATCTTTCCTGGCACAGCTGACTCAAGAGGTACTTCGGCTCAGTCACACCAGCCATCGACGAACCACCGCTTATCACCCGCAGACCAACGGGCTAACAGAGCGGCTCAATAAGACCATCGCCGACATGATCTCCATGTACGTCGACGTGGAGCACAAGACGTGGGACGAGGTGTTGCCGTACGTTACATTTGCGTACAACACAGCGGTACAAGAAACCACAGGAATGACGCCGTTCCAACTGGTACATGGCCGGACGGTTACCACAATGCTGGACGCCATGCTGCCTCACGTGCCAACCGACGATGGCAACGACGACGCTCAACTGATCTCTCAACGCGCGGAGGAAGCTCGTCAACTGGCAAGAATCAAGATTCAAGAGCAACAGCGAGTCGACGCACGCCGGTATAACCTTCGTCGCAGGGACGTCCACTTCCAACCCGGGGACCGGGTATGGGTGTGGACACCGATTCGGCGCCGCGGTCTCAGCGAGAAGCTTCTCAAGCGCTATTTCGGACCCTACAAAATCATCCGACGCCTCGGCGATCTGAACTACGAAGTTCTACCCGACGGAACGCGCCCATCTGCAAGACGCCAGCCACGACCCGAGGTGGTGCACGTCGTCCGGCTCAAGCCGTATTACGAACGATAGAACTTTGGACTCTCGTCAAAGAGTGAACTCGTGAACTGTGGCTCGCGACTCTGCTATCTTTTTGTTGTGTATTTGTGTTTTACTCTTTGTGCTGCATCGGGACGATGCACTTTTTAAAAGGGGGAATAATGCCGCGAGCGCAGCTGACTAAGTAGGCAGCGCGCTCGTGGCCTAACGGTTATCGCGCGTGCCTTCCACGCAGAAAGCCCAGGGTTCGATCCCTGGGAGCGCCGCGTCTTTTATTTATTCTTCCAATTTAGATTTCTGGTAATTTCGAGAACCGTGTTGCTCGTTCTAGGTTAGAATGTTCTGCGCACCGAATGTTCCAGGCCGAATGTTCCAGAAGCCCACGCGTGCACAAAAGGGGCTCCGCGTAACCAGCCGGACTCAGTTTCGCCTCAGCGTTCGATCCTGCTGCTTCGCCGATTTCGACGCCCGCGACGCTCTGCTGTTATCTTTTGTTTCCTTCTTTATTTTTGGGCACAAGTTCGCCCCCATTATAACGTTTCAGTTTCCTCAGTTATTCCTTGTTTGTCACCTCGTCATTCGTGACAATATTTCTTTACATATTAGCTAACCTAAAAGTGACCCAATCTACGTAGAAGGTGAACTGTTATGTTAACACACTTTAAACAAGAGTAATTAATTTCAAAGTTGTTGTTGTTCTTGTTTTTCTAATGCTTTAGATAACCTAATTGCGGGCGATATTGTAAATTATACTCAAGAAAGCTGGCTTTCTTCTTTTCTGTTTTTAATCGTGCCCGTTTAGCGAGTGCATTCAGTTTCCCATACTATAAATCGTTTCACGTAGAAGGCTTCCTTTCGAAATGTACGGCTTTCAGAACGCGGCTGCTGATAATCGTGTGCCCAAATCTCGGACCAAATGAGAAATGACCTTTTCATAAAAGATGACGGCTAACACCCTGGTCGTCACCAGCTGCTGCGGTAAGATGCGACGATTTTTTTTTCCACCGAATACCGAAGTCCCGAAGTTTGCTCTACGTATTTCGCTAAACCTCATAATCTCTATAATATCGCGCTAAGCCAGAGACCTCTGCCGGCATTATGCAGAGAGCAAGTCATCTGCTTTTTGCGCAGGAGTTTCGGTGACTTCAAAAGGACGCCGAGCTCTGATTGGCTTTGATCGAAAGAATGGTGAGGAGTCTTGAATGCTGAACGCCTTCAGGTCTACCCACTATTTTTTTTTTCAATCAGCCAATAAGAGCTGGGAGTTCTGACATCATGGCAACCTCTGCAAAGAAGCAGACGAACTTGCGTTCCGCATACAATCCAGTGGAACCAACCAAGATGCGCTAAAAATGCACCGTCATGGGAAGCTCGTCAACTTTGCGAGTTTGCCATTGCCAACCGCCAACTAGCGCCACCTGCAGCGCCTGCTACTTGTGATGCAGGAAGGACGGACCCATGGCTGCTACTCTGGACATTAAAAATCAGTGTGTCGTGAAGTGTCATCCAATATTGTATGCCTCTTTTCTTTTCTTTTTCTTTTTTGTTCGCGCTTCGCATTTGTGTAGCAGCTATCACGGATTAAATCATACACGCAAATTAAATGCAACGTGATATTGCGTGTTTTTTTTGCTTCTTTCTTTGTGCGTGATTGGTTTTAGACAACGAGCACAGTGCACTTTATTGATTGATTGATTGATTGATTGATTGATCGCTTGATTGGCTCCATCGCATTGTGTAGCGTCGGCTGCGCTTTGAGAAAAAGTGGAACTGCAAAAATACATCTTTCGCTAAACTATATTGAAATAACTAAAAAAAAACAACGTCGAACCAAAAAAAGTAAAAATTAAACGGTCGGAATCGATGTCTGGGGAAACGCCCCGTGCCAAAATTTGAGCATATTTTAGGGAAACGGCGTGTAAACAAAACCATCTTTGTTTATTTGTTTTTGTTTTACTAGAATTATTTTTGCAAACAAGATGATTCGATCCTCAATATAACGGTACTTGGGAAAGTCAGTCCAAAAACAACAATATTTGGTGATGCCAGACATAGTTCAGAGTCAGCGAGGATGAAATTTGACCCGGAAAGGTGGTTCCAGTAGAAAGGTGAACGAAATAAATTGCGCCGAGATTTAAAACTAGGAATGACCACCCTTGCGCTTAGACGGGGAGGGCGAACATAACAAAGACGACGAGCGTGGTGGTGACGGTGCACTTTTATCGTTGCTTTAACGGCTCTATAAGAAGAAGACAGCAAAGCCGAGATAAATTCGAATTAGAAAAGAAGAAAGAAGTAAAGAGAGGCTAAAAAAACGACAAAGAAGCAAGGAGGAGAAGATATCAAATGTTGAGAGAAAAAGACAGAGATGAAGGAAAAATAACAGATTGAGAAGGATGGAACCACACAGTAAAAATACGAGGTAAGAAATACAAATAAAAAGATACGAGAAAAAGAGCAATGAAAAAAGGTGGACAGCAAACGCGCTATCTATAAACAAACACGTTCATGGGAGCAGAGTGGCTTCAGAGGGACACGTCCGCATACGGAAGCGTAGCCGTTCCAAACGGGCACAGCGGAAAAGACGCGAAGACATCTGGCGGATTGAATATGCGGGACGCCGATGTCGTAAATTTCGATCGGTTCCGCCGTAAGCGCTATAAAGATGCACCACAAAACAATAACGTTGATAAGAAAAAAATAAAATAAAACGCCTCACACAGGGGGAAGGGCGATCGTGGATGATAAGGGTTTGATGGTCAAATAGTAGGCGTGATGACGTCATCTGCGCCCACCGGTAAACTTCTTAAAATAATTCATTAGGAAGAAAGGTGATGGGATCAACTAATATCTAGGGTCATCTTAAGTGTCCACCGTGACATGCTATCAGAAGGATCGCTCGTCAACCTCTCACAGGCATTATCTAGCCGCGCGTATTTTTGAGTGTTTGGTTATCGAAGCTGACTCCCCTTTGCACCTTCCTTTCCAGTTTCCTCTTTCAATATTCCGAATAATATATCCCGACAAAAATATGGTAATTTTAGAAAAAATTATGCTCCGAGAAACAAGAAACACTTTTGATTTACGATACAGTTTAATTATTAGAGTATTTTATTACTTAATTCTCGTTTTATGCTCGTTTTCTTCTCTTTTATATGGCTTTATATTGGGGAGGAGTTTCAACAGTCAAGCATCGAGCGGCACGCCTTAGCTGTGGAGACTACAAACCGAATGTTCTTGTGTGATTGTGTTCAGCGATATCGAACTTGACGACTCGAAGGCCGCTTCTCGTGCGACCAAAGCGCTTAAAAGAGCGGAGCGCTCGAGTCCAGACCGTGCATGACAAAGTTCAATTTCTTTGTTATTCTCTGTTGGTAAACACCGGGCTGTGGGGACAACAAGCTCGATAAAGCGCCCCTGTAGTTCGATCTCCTACCCCATAGTGGCCGTTAAACGTCGATTGGCTGGACAGGTAGCGCCATCTGGTGCGGAATCGCGGCAACGGTGAGAAGCTAGAGACGATCGTTTTCGTTGGAGACAATCTAGACCTCGATCGTCCGAGCGCTCCTGTCGAAACTTTACGCTGACGCCATACTCTGTTTCCCAGTGCGTCCGAGCGCAGGCGACGCTGCGATGGAATGAAATCAATCAAGCAGAGTCAAGAGTGCATCATGACGGCGCTCGTCGTCGTTGTGCGTTTGACATAACACACCAGATCAATCACGCCCAGTGAATGCGCCATACACCTGCACTTTCATTTTTTCGTTCGCGTGCTCGGCACCATGACGATGCCTTTTTGGCGCTGTTTGAGAAGCTCCACGTCGTCGTGGCGACGGTCACGGCCCAGACGTTGCGCGAAACGACCGCCTAAAGTTGCATCTTTTTCGCCACCAGTCGCGTTGACTGATATCCAAATGTGACGCCTCTTGGTCACTCACTCTATCTTCAAAATATCGCTCGGGGTATTAGCTACGGTCACTGTCGAGTTAAGAAACACTGGACGTAGCTAATATAGTTCCCGTTTCTTGCTACGAGTTTCCGCCCATCGCCGTTCTTATCGGCCCATTCCTCAATACCATCGGTGGCCTTACGATAATTACAGGTACGGGTATCGACACGCATTGTTTCTTAAATCTTAAAAAATAAAAATAAATAACTTTTGAATTGTTTTATGTATTATTTTTTTCACACTAAAAATAAACTACGCCCCGCCTAGCGCTCAGTCTCCGACCAAATGTAGTGCTAGTGGTCGAGACTATGTAGATGTCGAAGTTTGAGGGCCTGCCGTTATTTAATTCAGAAGCTATAAAAGCCTATTTTAAACAGTTTGTAGTGAAAAAATGGGGGTTTGCGAAGCCCACGCATACTTGAAGATGAATAATAATAACAATATTAATTTTATTTTTGCATCTGTACAGGTTACAGACGCCGGAGCCACGGAAAAATAGTCAACGCACGTTGACTTGACGAAGACCGGGCCCCGTGTACTTTGGCAGACAGCTACGGGGATACAAATATAACTGCAGAGATTATAGCAACAGACAACAAGTAAAATACATACATAAACGAGCTATGATTCATAGATTTACATAAAAATTCAATACAAAAAGTAAATACAATGATTTAGGGTTTATATTATAACTGTTCACGTCATCTACATGATATTTGTTGAGCTGGGGTAGATTATGTTTTAAAGACTGGTAACTGTAGTTCGTACGCAACGGAATCACTCTTCATTTCTCGGAGTAGAGGGTGCGTATGGTGGCCATGGTTTAAACAAATCCGGACGTTTGTTTTAAGACACGTCTAACACAAAAAGGTCAAATTTTTGTATTAATTTTTTTCATAATATTCTTTTTAACTTTAGAATCCCATAACGGCGAGCTCTAATAGTACGGCACCTGGGCCGGCTTGCTAGGAATAGCGTATCAGCTGAAACTGGGTGAAAAAAGCATTGCCAAAGCCAGCGCACGAGCTCAGCGGGACCCTTACCGCGTATCAAGACGCTCGCGATCCGCAGCTTTTTGCAGTGCAAATTTCTTTCACCATGTCTCAGATGAGACGCTGTTCTAGCAAGGCGGCCCTGGTCCGGAGGGCTAGTGCTAAATTTGGGTAAAATTTGAGAGCTTGGCAATGGGCAATTTATTTTAAGTAAGAAAAGAAAGAGAGAAAGAGAAACAGCATGCATCTTGTTTTTTAGACTCCCAGTGCATAGGTCAACTTCATCTTACGACTTTCCACGAAGTCTCTGGAGGAGATCCCACATAATCGCGAAACAGCTTCTACGTGTTTGGGTCTGTCATAATATTTGAACTGCAGGTTGTACGGAGAGGCACGGCTCGTGTGCTTCGGTACACAGTGGGTGGCAATCCGCAATGACAAACGCCGATCTCTTGGGCCGCGAGCCGCCGGAAGAAGTAGAGTCGTCGATAAGAGCCAGAGAAGTTGCGAGTTCTATCGACTTCGCAAACAGCGCCTGGACAGCTTCCCCACAAGACCGTAGCTGTCTGAGAACGAAGGTCCAGGACTTTCGGAACAGTATATCTTCATTTAGGGAGGATTTCTTGATCGATCCGTTTTTTGTGCTGCGGGCAGGCGTGACAGATTGGACAGCAAAGGAAGTCAGGCTATAGGGTCACGCATTTCTGTGTTTGCAGATTAGCCCCGGAAACGGAAGGCTGTCACCAGAAGAATAAACAAAAATAAATGAAAAAATATAAAGTCGCGATAGGAGTTTCTTTTTGGATAGCAGATTTTGCTTTTTTTTATTGTGACGCCTTCTTTTTGTGTGTTCGTTTTTTAATATATCATCATATTGTAAGTAGCGCTCTGCGTCGTCTTGTTTTCTGTATCGGGCTTTGAGGCGCTTATTCTTTTTCGATGTAGCAACTAGGCCAATTATTCATTTTGCTTCACTTTTGTTCTCTTACAATAAAATAAAAACCAAAGCCGTAATGTGCTCTGAGATACAACAAGCCCTTTGCAAGTATTTACGGACTGTATTTGGCAGAAATAAGACCAATCGCATAGAAGAACAAAACTGTCAATCGATTTTAGGGTGTTAAGCACGTAAGGACAATAAAGATTCCAGGTAACACTCTTAAGCTACAAACTGTTCAATAAAACAGTGAGACCCCCCCCCTCCCCCCTTCCAAATTGATTTTAAGCTAAGAATAAGTAAACAAAACTGCAGATGGAGAAGATCTTTGAATTGTGGTGTTGTGTTCTGCTCTCCGGTTACACCAGAATACATTTTTGCTTCTTCACAATGATTGCGAAGCTCAATGTACCGTTACAAGAATTTTACACTGAAAACATAAAATAAAAATAAACACGAACATAATATACAGTCTTAATTAGCAAAACGTTTAAACTACGGCGTTGGATTTCGAGAACACAACAATTAAAACCACTTCAGTTAGTAAAGATTACATCTCTCCATTAGAATTTAGTCCATCTGTGCTGTATTTTCACGCTGAAGTTGGTTTATTTAAATTGAACGTGTTCGAGTATAAAATTTAGCTCTTGGTTTTAAATTAAATTTCGGAACATGTAGTAAAAAGTATACGTCCGGCGCTGGCTAAGGAAGCTGAAAATGCTCTAAAATGTTTACAAAAATAACGTAATTTGATTTATGATCATTTTAGGTTGCGATTTCCCAAGCGCCTTTCTAATTTTATCTGCAATGCGACGAAACAAAATTAGTAGCAGGAACCACCTTAATATTTAGGGCAAAGGGAACATTTTTAATTTCCGCTTAGTGCTATGGTTCGGATACTAGACATGTATGTTTTCTCTTCATTTTAATCTGCGACTATCGTGCGTAAAAATATCCTGAAGTAAGAAGGTTTAATACTCCTCGTTTTTCGGAAAGCATAATATTTCCTCTCTAAACAAGCCCTCACTGTTCAGAAGCCCAAACTTTGAACGTAGTGGGGCTCCCACAAAACCATCAAAACGGCGCAAGACATTTTCCCGTGATTGCCTAGAAACAACAAATTATAAAACAAACATCATGCGTCCTGCGTTCGTTAAAATCTATTAAAAGGAAACGTGTAAACCATAGAAACTATTACTCAAATTGACATCTATACAACGTTATTAAGCAGGCGAGCTGATTGCTAATACCAAAACCTGAGACGGAGGGGGCTAAAAAGGACAAAACACAACAACATACACAAGATGGCGTTTGAGAAATTCTATTTCGTCCTTCTCTTTTCCCTCCGTCTCTGGTTTCTAGTATGTCGATTGACCCCTACGCCACTGTACACTAGTGGTGCGTTTACACTTGCGAACTCCCGGGCGGATCCGCGCCGGCGGCGAGTGGATTTTGGAGCCGCGGGTGGCGAAATCCGCGGAAAATCTGTATCGGTTCGGGACCCATATATCCAAGTTTTTCCGACAACGACCAGTCAATTTCCTCGCCCGGCTTCAAAAATCCGCTCGCCGCCGGCGCTGGAACCGCCTGCGAATCCGCAACTGTAAACACACTGCAAATCCAAACGCAGCAGAGAAAAAAAAATTTTTTTTAGATCTAATTGAAACACGCGTTTCAAAAGATTAATTTTACGTGAAAAAAAGAAAGAATAGGGCAATATTAACGGCGCGAGACGCGATTTAGTCGGTAATCACCTCCCTTTTCACTTGTTTATTTTTTTTATCGGGATTTCGGGGGCGTGGAGGAGAGGTAGATCGCCTTGGCCATCACATTGAGGTGGAGATAGCGTATGCCCATCTCGTTGAGGTGGAAAGAGCGTATGACCATTCCGTGAAATTATGCACTTTGCGCGCAAAATTTAAAATAAATCTCGCGCCGTCAATATTGCTCTAAAAGTTCTGTTTTTTTCGCGTAAAATTATTTTTTTGACACGCGTGTTCCAACCAGACTGTTTAAAAATTAATATATATTTTTCTCTTTAAGGATTTATTCGAGCAGCGCCAAAAATGTATCGTCACTGAGCCCTTTTTTTCAGTATATTTGTTATTACCGGTTTGATCAATCACGGGCAGAAAACGCGCAGTGACTTTGCCTTTTTTTTTTTTTGCACGATTAGTTTAGCGGATGATATCAAAAGCAAAAGAAAACGAGCGTGGTGGCGATGAATTGTTGTCACGGCACGGTTGACTCGATCGTGTCGTAGCGTCGGCTGCGCTAAGACTATGTGCGAAAGGAGGAATAGTTAGTTCAATCGATAAACAGCAATTAAGCTAACTAAACACCGCAGCACCTCTGGAGTTTTAAGAGCACCATTACTGCTCGACTGTACATTTCCGAGACTTAGCAGAATTTTTTCCCCGAGAACATCTAACTGTACTTTCTTAAAAATATTTAAACGTCAAGGCGTCCACTGCAACGGGACGGCTGTTATACGATGAAACTGTCAACCCAAATTCAGGTAACATCTTTCACGAGCCTGACGTAACATCGTGTCATTGGCAGGAAAAAAAACGATTACACATGCAAGCGTTGTCATATCACAGGAACCTCGCGATCTTGGTAGCAATTTCATCACGACTCGCGCACACCTCTCCCCATCGTGGAGCGATTCGGCGGAACCAAACCAGACAATGTTACAGAAGCGGGCGTCTAGGCGAGCCACGGATCTCTTGACACGTGTCGTGTAGTTCGCATCGATGGGAATTTCGTCAGGGATCCTATTACTTGCATCGTTCGATGCTCTCTCCTGAGAGTAGCCTGCGGTATTTCGAGCGCCAGAGCTATGGATCGTTGCCCGCGCCACGCGTTGCGCCATCACAGCACCTTGGCATGCGGCGGCAGGAGAGCGATTCCTTGACAGAGCCATCTAGTGTGGTTCTTTGTTCTTTTTTTCTTCTTCTTTTTTGTTTTGTGGAAGGGGGCGAGAGGAGGTAGAATGGGAGCGTAGCTTGTGTTTTAATGCACTCATTCGACAGCTAAATAGCCGAAGCCAGTAGGTGCAAAGAATGGTGGCGGTTACCTCGTTACGGAACTTTCTGACTCGAATACTTATTACGGCTGCTTAATATACTCTATATTTGGATTACGTGTTCTCAGTCTTTGACCCTGCTTGTGCTATGCGTGGGGATGACAGTGAAGTGCCAAGGGGACTCTAAAACTTTTATCTTTTAGCTTAAAGTGTAACTGGCGTTTACGCATAGATATTTACTTATTTTAACGAGCTCAGGTTCAGTCCAAACAGATTAGTTAATGAACTCCATTTATGGTGTGTGAAAGGTTGAAGCTGGTCATTACACTCTTAAAAGAAAACAAAAATGCAAATGACCACATGAGGTCTGCTGCGATTGACAGCGGTATGTGCTGCGTTGTAAAAATGCATGTATTTAAATATTTGTCTTCAGCCAGTATGCTGTACAATATTTGCAATAGGTTTTTTGCTGTCAGCAGAATTGATGCAGGAGACGTGTAGGAGGAGATATATGCTCTGTTGGAACGATTGTCCGAGATGTTGGATGTGTAAAAACAAAGACACAAAGACGCGCTTTTTTTTCTCTAACGCTACGCAAGCTGTTTGGTAGAGGCGCAGAGAGTATACACGAGAACTGAACCTGGGCGGCGGTAGTGGGAGGCGAGGGAGCGTGTCCGCACAAAGAGACCACGTGGGTATTGGGAGTGCGTTGCCGGAGCAAGAACAGCGGCCGCCTATGCGCAACTCCAACTGTGTATAGGTGGCGCCACTGGTTTTTCAACATGGCGGTTATAGTGAGGGTCGTAGACTCGTGCTGGTATGCAAGTTGCTGGGCCTGTATAGTGTGCTGGCTTCACTGAGCGACACAAATTATTCCCACTCATACGAGGAAAGCTGGGTTGTTAGACGCGCAGGTCGCCTCTTTATCCTGTAAAGAGAAACGGCGTTTAGCCTAGGACTTACGTCAGGAGGCCCGTTTTAATTCAGGAACGAAACCGAAACTAAATTTTATTTTTGAATTTAATTTCTTGATATACATGTTAATTTAGGTTTGTCTCCTAACTCAAGACATGTCACACAGCGCGATTATTGAGCTAAACAAATTGTTCGAGGAAACATTATTTTGAGAGATACGTGTTCGATCCAGGCACTTAAAATAGTTTGGAGAGTTCAGTGTCCCTTTAAAATCAGGGTATTTCATACACCTTAGAGGTAACATAGAACATTGTATTTGGTTGAAAAAATTAAATCAGCACTGACATTTTGTGTGTTTTTGCTTCTTTTTCTCACTCAGATAATTGTCATGTGAAATGATAAACTGCAGTTCCTTAATCGGGTCTTGGGAGTTTAGATGAATAATTGCATTAGCATTGTTTCCAGCACCAGAATAACATAATCAATCTAATGTTTAAACAATAACGCCACGGGTGATGAGTTCAGAGTATGCTTACAAAAATAAAAAAATAATAAAAATATTTTTCACCTAAAAAAAAACGGAATTCGAACAGACAGAAGTGTCTGTTCTTTAAGATACATCAAGTGTTTATGTTTATCTAGATAACAAGGTAAAAGCTCTCCATATGCTAAAAGAAACACAAACTGAGACGTTTTTGTTAGACTATTACAGTTAAATGGCCCATTTTGTTGCGATTGTGGCGTTAATTGGGGGCCTAGTAGATTATTGCAATTTGTATTAATAATAATACAATTAAGATTGGTAGTTTTTCAAGCTCCAATTTAATTTGCAGCTTATGATGTAATTGCAGACGAGCAAAACAGTATAACAATCCGAAATTGACAAATTATAATAATTGTTGCCAATTGCTGAATTTTTATTTAACAAGTAATAAAACAAAAAATTTCTAAAATCAATTAAAACATTTTAGCTAGTCTAAGAATTTTACGTAAAATGACATTAATTGTGAATAAAGCGTATACTAGTGTTAGCAAAGTCACGACTTTTGACAATCGGCATAACTTCCGAATTCGCCGCCAATCCTTCCAAACCAAATGCCCTAAAATAAAAAAATAAAAAAAACATTCCGCTTTATTTATTTTTTATTTTTTTTACTTTAAATAATTTTTCAAAATATTTATTTTCTTGAATTTTTACGCGCCGTCATTTTGCCCGCCTTAGGCTTTCCAGTTCGAAGGAGTGCCTACCAGCCTGCATGTCTGCTGAATGCAGTACGTTTCGTTGGAGTCGGAAAACCGGTGAAACGGTGGTGAGTTTTAGTATTGCGCGTACGAGCGAACGCAATCACTGTGTGTTCGCGTTCGCGTTGCGTGTTCCACAGTGCGCGTGCGCGGAGCCCAAAAATTGCGGTCTTGGATTGGTGCATGGCGAGGACGCGCAAGCGCAGCGTGGAGCACGCAACTCTGACGCAACCGCGCAGCGCTTATGCTTAATTATATACGCAATACTAAAACTTTCTAATAAGGTGCAATCCCATACCGGTTGCAGCACTACATTGGGACAATGAAGGGTGTTGTTTGCATTCGGAATTGGCATTTTGCGAGCCATGATCATGAGCAGTTCCGCTGTGCCCGCTGAGCAGGAGAGCGCTTCCCGTTTCCGCCGCGTGAGGGCGAGCAACGTGCTGGAGATGCGAATTGGGGGAAGGGAGGGGCAAGCGAGAGAGAGCCTCGCCGTCTGTGACAAACGACTAGGGGGGGGGGGCGGCAGTGCCTCTGTTGTAGATTGGGGTTTTGGGTTCGTACAGGAGTACATTCTTGCGGTTAAGGGGCACTTACAGCGAACGCTGTAAAAATCTAATAGTTTGCGAGAAATAGTATATTCATTCCTGCTAAGTAAAGTTCTCCAGAACGCTTCCTTTGTTCCTTGTGCTTGTCCTCATAGTGCAGATATCAAGGGCGTTATTAATACTAGCGTGTAATATCCAGCAAGGTTACAAGCAGAGTCATTCCGAAACGTGCCACACCTGCGTAAAAGACGTCACATCGGGCAGAT
This sequence comes from Ixodes ricinus, assembly GCA_037355805.1. Lineage (NCBI taxonomy): Eukaryota > Metazoa > Arthropoda > Arachnida > Ixodida > Ixodidae > Ixodes > Ixodes ricinus. The sequence continues at coordinate 18,341 of JAZHYW010015144.1, forward strand.
ATATTTGCAATTATGGTTCTTTGCACTTTGTTCTTGTCAGTGTGTCT